>JAGDQP010029213.1:0-23532 GCA_022664845.1 Lepisma saccharinum | reverse complement strand
TGAATTACGGAATAATGGGTGATGTTAATTAGCTACCCCTACGATTTGAGTGATTTAAATCTACACGACATAGAGGAACTTTATGGAAATCTCATAACGCGTTGGAGTTCCCAAGTGACGCTTTAATGACTGGTCCTAAAGAGAAAATAAGAACCTTAACTTTCTTTGATACTTACCTATCAAACATTCACAAATTAGTTCATGTTATATAACTTAGGGAAGACCCAGTGACAACATCTGGAGTACAATCTTGAAGCTACAAACCTTTAATGTTAAACTTGCTACAAAGCTATGGCGAAAGAAAAAAAAACTGTCTACAGTGAGGTTCGTACCTAGAATCTTCAGATTTGTTTGTTGCCCGTCACTCTTACCACTATTCCACGGTTCATCTTCTGAAAGACTTACATTTTATTAGTCCTTTTACTCTATGAAGACTTTATGAAGTAAAAGTATACAGGGTTCAATGCAACACTATTATAGCTTATTTTATTCTGTGTTAGAGCTATGAAGCCTGCTTCATTGATTTTTCATTGTTGAAGCCTTGTCAGGTAAATCATAATGATGTGTAGTGTTAGGATTTTGATGATTTTGCATCTTTTTTTGGGATAAATATAAATGTTGCTCGTTGGGTTATAAGCTGGGTTTGATGAAAATTGAGCTCAATGAAAATGAAATCAACAAATAAATCTGAAGATTCAAGCTTCGAATCCCACTGCAGACAGTTAAAATCTTTTTCTCCACAGGCTTGGTGTTGGCTCACAAAGACATATTTGTAGCATGTTTGGTGTGAAAAGTTTGTAGCAAATTTGATGAGACGCGTTTGTAACAAGTTTGACAGTTGCCATTCAGCCAGGTACTGGTCCACCGGGCTACCGGGATTTTGCGCGGTGCGTCGTTGGTTTAAAAGGACACACTACACTGCCACGCGGCAGCCGCTAGGTACGAATTTGTTTCATTGTTTGAAATGTTATTTCTTCAGTCTCAAAATAATAAGTGTAATTCGTTGTGACAGTATTTAATAAGCTAAGGGAAAGCTAATAACCCCATGAAATTAATGTGCTATTGTTTGCTATGGACTTACAACATACGACGAAAAGACAAGAAGAAGCAGTGGGTTATTGAGTTATGATTAAATCATTCTCTCCCGCCATTTTTGAATGTAGCCCAGCCTTTTTTGCGATCAACTTCGAAATGTAAATGCGAACATATCTTTTTGTTGCCTCAATAAAGAAAAAAAAAAAAACGAAATAAAATAAGCAGAGTGGAACCAATCAGGGGAATTAAATAATTGATACTTGAAGAAACAGTCAGATCTTCCCATAACGTAACTGCGTTCTTTGGTAGACAAGCTAGAGTTATTAATTCAGATTAGAATAAGCGAGAACAATCAGAAGTGTTTCCAACAGCCAACAGTTACGATGATGAAACCGTTAGAAACTATAACAGCTCCGGTTCGTTCGTGTTCTTGATAGATGATTTTAGTAGCCTAGAAGCAACTTAGGGAAAACATCCGATTCCCTCAAATTCAGAGTAGAAGCCTAGACGGAAAATCTGAAGGCTTCAGAGATAATTTGGGTTCCATAGACCTACTCAGGATTGATAAGTCTGTGGGTCGAAAAAAATTCTTTCTTCAACATCCAGTTCATTCTGACACCACAAAGTGAAGAATTACAATTTAATCTAAAACTTGTATTTTACACAAAAATCAATTATGATACATAAGGCATGCCTTAGCTTCAAGTCATCACCTCCAAGGCTTTTCTTGGAACTTTGCTGGTATATGCACCAAATCAATAAGTTGTGTTTGAAGGAATCACCGAAATGTAATGCGATGCCGATATTATGTAACATTGAAAAATTGGCCATAGCCACCATTTTGAATGGCAGCCATTTTGAATAGCTACCATTTTGTGATGTCTATCACCCATATACGTGCTCTTCATAGACAAGTGTTCAAGAGCTGAGAGTTTAATTTGTTTCTCCCATTTTATACCAAAACCTCATGTAGCTCCTACACGCATTACTGCCTCCGCAATGTTAGCCTCGTACAGAAATTTTCAAATAATTATCCATATCCCGGGTTATAGTTATCTGATTTAATTGATCTTTTTTAAAATTAAAACCTGAGTTACAAACTATAATTTATGTAAGAACATAGTTATTTCTAAAGAGAGTCGTTTCAAAGTAAAATATTAAATAAGAAAATATTTTAGGCTAAAAAGAAATAATTTTTAAAATTAACTGAAAACCTATTAGGTTTATGAAAATATTGCTCATAAATAAAATTGTAGACAAAGAAATTATCTTTAATCTAAAAAAGGAATGATCGAAATCTGCTAACTCAGAGCCGAGATATGTTGAATTTTAATTAAAAGTATCGGCCGCCATTTTGAATGACCGCCATCTTAAATATCTACATTTTTGGAATGTCCATCACATATTTGCGTGCACTATACATGCCAGTGTACAAGTGCTAAAAGTTTCATTTAGTCCCCCCATTTTATACCAACAACTTGTCTGGCATAAGGACTAATAGTTAATGGTTTCATTTCCCAGAATGACAGTAAAAACACACTGAGGTTGCAGCAAATGATATGAAACCAAATTTCAAATAGCTGTGAACTAAAATGGGATGTACTTACGAGTCAATATATCGTTATGTGTGCTGTTAGTTAGACTTGTCAGACCTCCCGGTTTGACAATTAGACAAATTTGAAAAACATGCACTATAAATTTTCATTGCTAATCTGCATATTGAAATTCGTTGTTGGGGGTGTCCCAGTTTTCAGCTTGAGAAATCTGTTAGTTCTCCCTCCCCCTCCTTTTGTACATTCAGTGAGATCGTTCTGTAAACGTGAGATGGATGAATCACTGCTTATTGTGTCACAAACAGCTTAGCACCAAAATTAAACAAATTTTCTTGTCTCTTCTTATTTCAGTGGATAAAATTTATTCATATTTCCTTGCTAATTGATCACTGGCATTTGCAATACAGTTTTGAGAACAGAGGATACGCCGCCCGCTGTTTGACCGTCATGATGGCAGTTTCTATGACCGGTCATAAGCAGTGGTATTCCAAATGTTCAAAGATTTCGATGTATGAACATTGCCGATCATTCATGAATACTTACATGTTTAAAAATGCGTGACTTGGTCACTGATATTCCTGTCCATAGTCAAAGGGAGGCTATCCCCCATTCCGAAATTTTGTTGGCCTCATACAGAAATCAATTTTTGTGTACGTAAATAGGATTAAAAAATATATGGTGACCCGTGTCTCCCGTCCTATAGTTTTGGCTGGTGACAGGTCTGCTGACATTTGCTGCACTGATGTTAGTTAAGCGCTCAGGGTCTGAGCTTTTGGAAACATTCATGAATATTATTCTCCTCGGCTTATTTTCAATACAAAATGTTATTCACGAAATATCTTCGAGAGCTAAAATAACAAATTCCAGGAGAACCTCTCGCGGCCCGGTAGAATTGATGCCACGACTCGGCGGTTGAGAAACACTGCATTAGAAGTACCGTTAACGGAAAAGCTTGAAAAACACTGTTTTAGGCCATTTGAGTATTGTAATCGGTTCTCAAGTAACCACATTCGTATTTTCTTAGTCATTATCTCAATATATTTTAATAAGAAGGATTAAAAAAAGTAATCGAAAATGATTTTTCATTCCTTTGCTTTTACTCACAAAATATGTCCAAACAAAGAGAAACAAATATTCATTTAGTGTTGCGTCTGCATTGTCAAAAGAAGAACATAAAATCTATGAACATGCACTGAAATATGTTAGCAGCTTCCGAAGTATGAGTGAGCACGCACCTGCAGAAGAAATTCTGTAGGAAATCTTTCTTTCTGCTATTAACGTAAGCATGCATGTACTTCGAATTGTTTCCTGCAAAATGAATCGAACAAAAGGATCTATTTTCTTTAAACGTTATCGATATAGACTTCCAAATTAAAACTTGAAAGATCAAATTCTATATTACTTACGACTCTGAAATGTTCCTTTCAGTGTAACTGAGGGTTGAAAAGTCTCAGGTCGTCGATAAGGAAAGGCAACACGAAGTTACGTCATGAACGGTCATCTTTATCATTTTATTTTTAGCCCGTCAATGTTGATTTCCTGTAAGATAAAGTTCGAGAAGTTCACAGTACATCCACACAAATTCATTTGGATTCTATATAAACACAGAAATCTTAAAGTGATAACACTACAATTGACTTCAACAACAACAACAACAAAACCCTCACAAGTAAGTTAATTTTAATTTCATCGTGTGAAAGCCGAATTTGTAAATAGACAAAGGCCGCAACATTGTCCTTCCTTGCCTCAAAAATGAGCTCACTGACCACCATTTCTCATACATACGACTGACTTAGGCCATATAGTTACCTATATGACCCTAATATGTGTTAAATAAATAATAACGCTTACTGAACCAAATCATATATCAAGGTAGATTCAACACATAGAGGCCGTCTCACGATGATTGCAGGAACTGAAACGTGAATTCTATAGAACAGTAGAAAATGTAGTAAAGAGAACTGTAGTATAATGGTACTCTCTCCCATCAAATGACGATAACACTTTGCAGTGAGTGACAACTGACAAGGTATTATAGGTAGATCAACATGTGGTTTCCTATCTTACGGATAACGTTGAAGTTAAAATACAGAAATTCTCTGTTAAGTAGCTCCTAATTCGAAATTCTGTGAGACATGCAAACAGACTGGACACAGAACAGGCAGCACAGACCTATCCAAAGAAACCCAAACAAACAAAATCCCAGATTCCTACAAAGATCTACAGAACTGGTAAACATCGACCAGTTTTCAACTGCACTTTTCAACAACCATCTCGAAGTTCTCACAATGACTCTTACAGACCATCTCCACAACTAACTTCCTTTATAAACCAAGCTTCAGAAGAACATTTTACTTGAATATCCGTAAATCAATCGCTGGGCATATATTTGTTGGAAAGGAAACCTTCTCCAAAAAAGTCAAAACGAACAACACGTAATTAACATCGACTACAATCAAAGCAAGTCCCAGAGATAAATTACTCAATTACTTAATTTAATAAGATATTAATATTCCAAAGTGCACAAACAATAGTATATTACTACCAAATAAAACACTAAATACGTTCTTCCACGTAATTCGATGAGTAGGCTGAACAACATACATGAATAAGATGTGAACAGGTTGCCGCGGCGAATATTACCATATGGCAGTCCACATAATCAAATTCACCCATCCCACTAAATAAAAACTAGCCAAATTTTAAAGTTAATTTGACTGATTTTCAACTTACTTGCTTGACAGAAAACTAACATTTTAGATACTTCCGGCCAGTAGTGTTGTTGCATAAATTTAATTTCACCTAACGTTAACTTCTAACTCATTCTAAACATATATATGTAAATATATATACCGATGATCTCATTAGATTTCCTGGTTGCTTGTTTGAGGGGGGGGGGGCTTGGGTGTCCTGCTGCGGGTCTGATTTAGAGAATTGATTAAATATAACAAACAAATATTCTATATATCCCACATACAATCAATCAGCCTAAGGACGAAAGTAGTCCAAATGGGCTAGAAGTCCCGCATGGGTGGCCCTGCGGGCCCAGGTATTTTACATTCATGCATGCTATATGAAGATCTAAGATCGGCAAGTCTACGATATGTGGAAAATTTTTGCAGAAGGTAGAAAAACAAATATTATCTTTGAGACAGAAGAAAATGGAACATGTTTTTGATTATGCATACAAAACAATTATAAAATTTGTTTCGTCCTTGTAGATTGGGATTTTTTAAAACTAATTTTGCACAAATTGTAATATAAATAGAATGAATTAATTTTGACTATTTATATGTAATAGTTCTTTAGTAGACTAATATGTAATAGACTATTTGTAAATCTGATGTCATCACCATGATATACTATAAATAAAACCAATTCCAGTTAACTTCTTTCGCTGTAAAGTGCAATGTTGCAAATGTGGTGCGACCTATCGATATAGTTTACAATGAACTAGCAATTTCCTTCCGATTTCACAATATAGCTGCTCGAGATTTGCTGCGTGTCCACTCTTAAGATGAGAGTTTTGCGTAGGAGAACATTCCTAGTGATATTATTATTATCTAAGGATAAAATAGGCTGAAACTAGAACTCTTGTCTTAAAACTAATATGATTGTATTTTCCAGCAAAACATGTTATTTTCCTTTGTTGAGAGGTTAATAGACTTGGTGCACAATAGATGGTACTTATAGATTAGTACTATTTAGACAGCTTCTATACTACTCTACATTTGAAGTAGAAAATTATGTAATTTTTGCCTCTATTTTGGCACTAAATGTTTTATTGTTTTTAATTGAACCTTTCTTGCTCGTGTTTTCAATAACTGTACGAATACGCAGATATATTTTGGTAACTTTTAAGTAATATCAGCAACAACTCCAACACCAAATTGATTCTTTTTTCTTTCATCGTCATTTTATATTGTATAAAAGGTGTTTAATGGACTGCCTTATGAAAAAGATGACTTCTCTAAAACATCATCAGAATATCTGGGAGTAAATTTGGATCATGGTCTCACATTTGTACCCCACACCAATGATAGAAAATAAGAGTGCTCCGAAAAACATCATCTCCGTACCTAATACTATGCTGTTCCAGCCAGAGTCATGAGACACGGATTCACATTCTCAAAAGAATAATCCTGGCCACACTAACCTATGCATTCGCGGCTTGACAACATGCAGCCATATTATCAAACTGAATCGTACAAAAAAGTCCCATGGGCTTAGTACAGAGACGTAGAATAAGTTTAATCATTTTGTATTTAAGTGCCTAAAGAACGTATTCATGAAAAGATAAAATGGAAAATAAATGATTGGTATGTTTGCTTCCTATAGCGAATACACAAAAGGGCCATCACATTTTAATGTTATATTCAGCTCCAGCAACATGATCAATACAGATCAAATAAGACAAAACATATTGTTTATTAAAATACCTGCACATATACGTCATTCTTTAAAAGACTAGAATGAGTGTTTAAGCAAGCATCAGATTTCTGCAAACTCAAGAACTTTACAAAATTACAAAGAATCCTCAGGCGGAGAAGGAAATACTGCAGACTCAGCAATATCGGTTCTGTCATCCAAACCTAAGTAAGTAAAATCGCTGACTTCACACATCCACTCGTACCAGGGGGCTGGAGACCTCATGGGGTTGGTCAGAATCAAGGGGCCATCACTATAAATTGCGATTACAGGAACAGTTCAACTCTCGTTCACCCGCCAGCTAGTCTTGACATCGACTTCCGACTTCAGTTTTACGAACACCGAGATTCTCCAGCCACCGACAGAGCTTAATATCAATTGTTACCAGTCTAGGTCATAGCCTATATGCCATCTTAGGGGCTATTCATCATACTCCAAGACTAAATCTCTTCTATTAAGTAAGTTCTACGTTGACACCGATTGGAATTTAAATCTCGAATGGTGTGAGTTCGAGTCCTGCGACCGCCAGACTTTGGGCACCAACTACCAGTTTAAATCCACAACATTCAGATCCTGAAAGAAATGCTCCATTAACATTAAGAGTAACTGAAGCTCTGTCATTATACAAGCGACCATCAGCTTTAGAAACTGACTTCAGATTCTAGTCCTTGGCCACAACATCTAGCCTTTTAATGAAGTGACAGATGAGTTAGATCTCTATTGCATATTACTTATTGTGTGTTACTTGTATCAGTGTTGAATCTGGAACTTCGCGTGTATTCAATGACATTATGTTTATGTATTATGAAAGGGACCATTAGGATTGATCATCCTGTTTTTCGCCTATACGGAAATCGCGTATCGACAGTATACCAGATATTGGTATGTTCCTTCCTTACATTCATAGGTAACCTAAGCTACGTATAATTCCTCTCGCCCTTGAAATTAGACTCCATTCTAGCTTTCGTGATCTTTCCTCCTGGGCTAGGGTAGCACAAGAGTGGGACGAATAATCAGAGGCCATGATTAGGTAGGTATACACGAAATGAATAAATTCTGGAAAATTTAGAGCTTCATACTATCCGAGACATCTTTAGCTACATGCATGAGAAGTATTGGCAGACATTACCAAGGCACGGAAATAGAGCCATAGCAGAAGTAGGAACAGCATACAAATGCATACCGCTTCGATGCGAAACTGACATAAAAAGTATTTACATAAACTGACCTGCAACAGTTGCAGGCTGAGACACTGCTCACTAAACCAACTCATATGTAAATTCACCTATAACTGAATAAAACCATTTACTTACATTAAACCACTTATTGATACTCAGCACAGACTGACAAATAACCATAACCGTGTCTTAATTTATTATTATTATGATTATTCATTTATTTTGTTTTTGGAGAGATGGTCAATGGACTGCCTTATATGAAAGACGTGACTAACTTTTGGAGAAGACTGCCAACACACGTAAACAAGGCAATTAGAAACACACAATTTCACATACGGTTGTAAGATGTAATAGAAAAGAAAGATATGTATTAAAGTACTAATTCGGAACTCTTGATCGCAGACAGCTGCAGGATCAGGTACATAGCAAAATGTAACAGAGCAAATATTCTAATAATATTAAGAACGTTTTGCATATTATTAAATAGGCAAGCAGGGACGTATTTAGGGGGACCCCCAAACTCGGAATTTTATGGAAAATTAGCATAACTTCAGGGGTAATTATATATATTTAATCTACATTTCATGCCCAGACACACCTTCGACCCCCCGGATGCTCGTGGACCCCTCCCAAAACCAACGCTTGGATACGTGCCTGTAGGCAAGACAATATTCAGGCAAGGACTACGACAAGAACAAAAGCTTCACCAAAGACGAAATTACTGTGATCTTGACTTAATTGAATTTACTTCTCCTTTTCTATTTGTTTGTATATTTTAGATGAATTTGATCCACGCAAAAAATAAGTGATGACTGTTAAATCTTGAAAAAAACAAAAAAAAACCGCTATTATTAAAAATAGAGGTCCAGGTTAAAAAAATACCGGGTCAAGGTGCAGACTTGCAGGAAAATCTGAAATGCTAAAATGCTAAGTAAGATGAATATTAAAAAAAAAAAAAAATGCTTTTGCCTTTTGTGCTAAAATCAATGCTTTTTTTTTTAAAAAAAATCCTTGTTGTAGAGAACCATTTTATTTGAAACAAAGTAATTATTTGGAAATATTGTCTTTGTCTTAAGGCTTGTAATTTTGGTTTGATCATTTCATTTTTCACACTGCTTTCATCGCTTATCCTTACATGTCAACTAATGTAATAGCAACTAAGCGGATTTTATGAGTGGGAACTCTGATAAAGACCAAGAATAGGAAAACCTGCAATGATCCTTTTTATTTTTCGGGCATTGCATATCTTTCTCTTAGTCTCGCCTTGTGTTTCGTTTTGTTTTCTTCGTTTTTGCCTCTGCTCAGGTAAATCTTCATTAAAGTTAGAGGTCATATTATACTGTTGAAGCTCAAATACATTTTGCTATGATATGATGGACGCAGATAAGAGGAAGCCGCCCAATTCTTCGTTTCGTCTTATTGTTACTTTGGTTCTTTTTTTGTTGTAAGCTACTCTCCTTCTATTTCTTTGTCTTTCTTAGGTAATTTTCGTTGCTTTACGTTCTTTGACTTTTTATCTTCCTTAGAACTCAATCATCAGCATTTTCCCCAAATCAGTTAAATTAATAAAGTTTGTGAATACGCCACGCCTCCTTTTCTCTTCTTAGCTACCTGTTTTCTGATTGGCCAGCACAGTCGATAAGGTAGTTCATCATGACCTCCAGTTAGTAAAAGCTGCTGAAGATAATAGATGCATGAAAATTTGAAATTATTTGAAGAATAAAAGTATCCTGATTAAATCAGGTATTAAATAAGTCAAAAAACAGCTGCTTACACGAAGTTGTAAAGCCATTTGTAGCCGATACAAGGAGAAGAGATGTTAAACATGAAGTATTTTGTATGAACCTGAAAGGAGGTTATCCTGATGCTGCCTGCATGGAAACGATCCCTTATGGATGTAATCGGAACTGGACGATGGAGCAGTGATTGGAAAGCGATTTGTTTTGTCGGCGTTTTGTGTGTGAAGTATAGTGTTTTTCGTTATCTTTTCATTTACATTTTTGTGGGTCTAACTCCTCTTTGTGTGAGTGTATGTGAAGTTAAGTGTTTCTTTCTGCACGTGAAGATGTGGTTTTCATCTTGGAATATGCGTGCTGCAGATATATCTGACTGTGAGTAGTAAGCTTTGACAGGAGCCAGTTAGTCCCTGACCTTGCAAGTATGTAGCAGTGATATCCAGAATTTTCTCCATGTCCAGATCCCATTCCACAATTATTTTGGTTATATATTAACTTAAGTACTCCATGTTTTTCTTCAGTTAATTTAGCATTGCATCTAACTTCTCCCCTTTTCTCTTGTCTTGGTGCACTGGTATTTAGTTTTCCTTGCACTATTTTAGTACCTGAGTGGAAATTATATTAAAATTATGACCGGTTTGCTCTTGAGCTTGTGGCTGATATGAAAATTTGATTTTTTTAGTCCGTTTTATGTTAACCGGTGAATTCATAGTTCGAACTCCTTTTTCGTTTTCACTTACCGTTTGTCACGCTGTGCTGTAGAAATTCGTACAACCTAACCTAATTGAAACTGATGTATTTACGTAAGTTATAAAACCAAAATTTGGCTGTGTGCTAAACTTTTACCTCGATTTTATTGAACAATAAGCAAGTCATGTATCTAGTACAAGTTATAGTATCTATGTTGAAAGGCCTACTTTGCGTTATGTATACTTTACCGAACTACGGTTAGGTTGTGTTCAGTCACTTATGAAAGTAACATATTTTATTAAATATTTGGTATTTCTGAAACGCTAAATTTACGTTCAGCCTGCTGTTTTGTACAAATTGGTTTCTTTTAAAATCTAAATGTTTTGTAACTCAAGCTGAAATTCTCTAAATTAAACAGAAGATATTGAATTTTTACCTCAAACAAGAAGTAAGAAAACACGAATTACTGTAATGCTGTGTAATAAATATTTGGCTTCGTTTCAACGTTGAGCGAAGATATAAAGTTACGTTCATTTTGTCAGAAATTATTAAAAAGAAAAGACATGAAATTTACTAGAAAAGATTGATACGTAAAGTTTACAGAAAACATTTTTTAGTTAAATTTGTGCATTAAAGATGCATGGATCTTATGAACTATACGGCGTTCTCCTTTTTTAAAAAAAATACATTTTGTTTTTACGTAGTAATTAAGGTGTAAAGATTTCATTTCAACAGTAGTTAGTGCACCATGATAACAAGATTTGGTTTAGTAGTGCTACTGTATTCTGAAGGTCCTCAACCTTCTTCGGTGTCAGTCCGCAAATATTATTTATCTTCATGCAAATGAGATCAGTATAAAAACCCCTTCGGGATAAAGGGAAGAGTGATGCAAGAATTCTACTCACAAAAGAAGTGATATCCATTTTACGAGTGACTTTGTTTCTGTCACTATCGCGGAAGTGTTTTCCTTGTAATAAAATTAATAAGATTAAAATACTTAGCATCCTCCCTTCTGCCATAATGACACAAAGCTACTCGCAAAATGGATATAACTTCTTTTGTGAGTAGAATTCTTGCGTCACTCTTCCCTTTACCCCGAATGATTTTTTGTACTGATATCGCTTATTTTGTAAGGCTACCTATTAAATAAAGTACATAGCCTTCACACAAAAGTTCGATATTGGACCACGGTAGGCTCTGTATCTCGAAAACGGTAACTCCTATTTAAAAAAAAATAAGCATCAATTTGCCTCTACGAAGCCCGCAATTGACCCCAAAATCCCCTGGTACCAACTATTTTGGGGTAAAGTAAAAAGACAGACAGAATGACAGTACACTTTTCTATCATTTTTGAAAATTCTGTGATTCGAGTAAAAAACAAATAACTTTTGAACCCCTTCATCGAGTTTGACGTGTGATACACCGTTTGAAAGATATTGAAGCGTAGATTACGATTACGCAAGTTTCGGCCGCCTATATGGCCTGGGGTCAGTGCTATCATCAGAAATGTGAAATTCTGAATTTTTCTTCGAACCACCCTAGGGGGTTTCAGGGAGGTCCTACCGACCCATTGTTTCAGTGTCTTAGTAGAGGAAAGAGTTTTTAAATGCAAGTTCAAGCATCAAAATCGGGCTTTTAGTTCGCTAGATCCTGAACTAGCTGTATACATAGAGTGCCGCTGACAGTGTCCTTTGTCAGCGTCACTCGACGAACTATACCGTTCTATATGATCAGTATCCAAATGAATGTTTGTTTGAAGTTTCATGGTAATGCATAGCGCAATTAAGAAAATAGTCAGTTTTTATCTAAATTTTTACGTTAAGTGTGAAACCGCGCAGGGCCGGTAGGGCCTTATACTATCTTAGGGGCTGATGTTCAGGGGTATGACCATGGGGTTCTCGGGGTTAGCCGTCGATGAATGTGTAGATCTGACTCCGGCTGAACGAGGTTAGTTGCTGGATAGAGAAATGAAGTTCCAGTTTTGGTTTTAGGAGGGCGCATTGGCACTCTACATCGGGACTTATTTTACAGTGTCGATGTACATAGTTCCGGCTGCTGTCCAGGGACGGGATGGAGTTCCGCCTGATGAATATAGTTCGTAATTGTGTTTTCTTTCGCGTTTTATGGAATGTGAGTTATGTGTAGGCGAAGAAAATGGTTGAAGAATAAGGATGAATGTGCTTTAGGTTAGCCGGACTGCTCGATAATTTGATGGAGGTACCCGTAACTGTAACTCTATTACGGTAGCTCACTAAGATAGCGTTTTGTAATTGTAATTTTTTTATCTTCGTTTTTGTCGGTTAAATTTTTCAGCGTATCTTTATCTTAAGTTTTATCCTATCCTCTTTCTGCATATCTTCGATAAACCCTGGAATCTGAAGATGCAGAATTGGGATGCTGTTGAGTTCTTACTAAAGATTTTTTCTCCCTTTTGAAGTAAATGAATGTTTCGTTGTAAGCGAGTTCTGGGCGTGCAAGTGCACGTATAGTTTAAGGATTTGATCTTTCCTGCATGGTGATCTTGCCGAGAACCCCCCACCCCCACCACACACACACATTTTGTCTTTTCTAGAGTTTTCAGCCTTCTGCTTTTGCCTATTTTTCTACGTTCTGGCACTTCGTTTCTGACTTCTCTTCATGTATGCTTCGTGTACTAAGACTAGTGTATAAGAAATTTACGTACGGTCTTATCTATTGAAGCAAGTCACCGATGGATAGGAACACACCTTGACTTCCCTCCGAACACGGTTATATGAATATTACGTATATTTAAGTATAGTATAATTGTGTCCTTTTCTGTGGATTTGAAAGTACTTTTCCTCGTTGGTAGGTAGGCTTATATATTAATGATATGGGTCTTTTCTTTCCGGTGTCAGAGTACCGTTTGACCTTGGTCTACTGTTTTGCCTGCCAGGACACTGATTCCTCGCTTTTCTTCGAATTGTGTGAAAAGATCGTGATCTCAGATAGTCGGCTAGTCTTGCATGTGCATGTTACAGTATCGATATGTATTGCACTGTAGGCTGCATGGCATAAGTTAAGTCGATGTAAGTGCATGTTGACGTTGAAGATGTTTCGTTATCTATTGTGTGTGTGGGTGACGGAGGCGGTTGTGTTTTGGGGTTTGAGTTGATTTGACTCCCCGTTAATTTTCTTTGTATTTTTTCTTCTTTCTATTGACTATCTCCCGATAATTTAAATTATAGGAAATTGCGGATTTTTAACAAATGTTTTTATTGATTTGAGAGGGAGAATGGTTTTTATGCATCTTTTCAGAACATTGTGGACGGATCTGAAGCCATTTTTGGATATTATCTGTTGCATGTCGGCAGATGGAATGGCTGGTCACTGCAATATGTGTTTCTACATATATAATATAATATATAGTACTATTTGTCTTAGTTAAAAGTTTAATTAGGAGCGTTTGATTTTATTTGTGTGTTCTTTGTCTGATCGTGAAACTGTTTTTCTGAAGTATAGAATGGCTAACGGTAATCGCCATAACGGAAATTAGATGAGCTGCTGCGACTTGGCTAAAGATGACCAAGCCTTATGCTGTGACAGGTGTTCGTGCTGATTCCATCGCAGCTTTGAGAGGATACCGCGCCGTGATTTCGCCCATCTAAGTGAACTAGAAGTTTCTTGGTTTTGTAAAGAATATATGGACGAAGCACCTGATCCCTCAGTGGGTGAGGTACCGGTGAGCACTAAAAGAACCCTTAGGAAAAAGTGTTATGCGGGAACCATCAGGGAAAAGTGTTATCATCCAAAATCATCCTTACAACAGACAATTCAGTACGTTGTTGTCGGGTTCGTCCTTACATTATCGTATAAGCTTAATTGTTTTTCTATTACACATTCTGAATTATAAAGAAATTTACGAAATATTTCTGGATAAAGGTAGGTAGCCATTCTGCCTGGAAATTTCCAGTAGCTTGGATAATAATAACCAGCCATAATTCAGCTTTTAAGGGGACTGGAAGAAAAACAGAAGAGATTCGGAAACGGGTTGTAAAGTCTTTTTAACTAGACCAAGCTGCTTGTCATAAGAAAATACTAGATTTAAAAAAGTACAAGCAGACAGGGTAGCCGTGCGGTCTAAGGCGTTAGGCCAACAACTCAAAGGTCGCGTGTTCGAGTCTCGGCAGGGGCATGGGTTTCTTTTAACTCGAACGTGACAGATAATCGCGAAGGGCCGAAATCAGCAGTTACTACACTGGCCCATTTAAAATAAAGTTTACCAAGTTTATTAAAAAGTATAGAGTGTGAGAAGTGCGTTTCCTGAATCCCCAAAGACATAAACTAAGTTACTCTTGAGACTTACGCCATATTTGGGATTTCCTAGATGTAAAAAAAAATCAATACTGAAATTTCTGCGGAACTTTTTTGAGAATCCCTATCAACGTTCACTAAATGTTTCACAGTGTATACATATGGGATAGATCCTCTAGATCAAGCTTAGTCTTGTAATTTCGTGTCAGTGTATCCTTTTTCCATTTTTTTCAGTGTTCGATTTTTGCTTCTTAACTTTTACACAACCTTTTACAAGAACTGAAATCTTAAACAATCTATATCTGTGATATAGCACAGTATAGCACCAAATATTACCCAATGAAATCTCCAATATGCGTAGAATTTTCATAGATATCACCAATTTTTTTCTGTTTAGTCGATAAACCAGCTTAATTTTGCGTAAACTACTTGAATAAAATCAGCATATAAATTGTTCACAGTTTTATGAAATATCGATTAGAAAACTATTTGTGACTCAAAATGGTAAAATAATTAAAGTTTTTTTTTAAAGCAACGCGATTTTATTAACAAATGAGAGAACCTGGGTTCGATTTCTAGTACTGACCATCCTGACAAAGTTTCTCTTCGTTTTCTTCGATCAAACCAGGTAAATTCTGGTTAGGTACCGTCAATAAGGCCAGGACGGATTGCTTCCAAAAACCTTCACTTGCTTGTTAATGTTGATAAATACATTCTGTCCACAATGACCAAAATTAATCTGTATTGTTAAATAAGTTGGTGCCTAACTTGACTCGTAATTTTTTACTTCAATTTTTACAGTAAAATGTTGTCTTGATGAGGGTATGAGAAATAGCTCATTTCTTTCTATTTAAGGCCCTGTTTTATTAAACACGTTTTTAAAAAGTATTTTATAATGTTAATATTATATTTCCTTCTGTGTACAGTACCCTTCTCTATTTATATCTTCAAGATATAATACTATCACAGTAACAGTATGCCATGTATAAAACGGAAAGCTTTCCATTAAATCGATGCATTTATTCAAAGAGCGATATCTGGACAAACATGAAAAATACATTCCCAATGAATCGGAAGCTTCTCTTTGTTTAATTAAAGATAAAAATGTGAAAATACTTACATACTGCTCTTTCTTTCTCTCTTTCTGTAATTAGGGCATTAAGATTCCTCCAGTGAAGGAAAATTTCCTTTATGACTATCATCTTCGCCCGTATTATCTTGCTAATATGTTTAATGTCTTTTCTAACAGTTTCAGTTAAATATCGTGATTATTTTTTGATAATGTTTTTAGCGTGCCTTCATGTTGTCGTTACTATTGTAACCTGACATTTATTGAATAATAATTATAATAGAAGCAAAAGTTGAGTATTGTTGGTACATTATTACCATTATATTTACATGAGACACAACTGTTCGAGAAGGGAGAATTATCTGTTTATTTGGTGGCGGGTCTAAACAAACGGAAGAGGTAGCAGTGTTTGGTTTAGTAAATAAGTGTACTAAACATCTTTCAGAATCTACTTCAATATTCACAGCAGAAATATTGTGAATGTCTTTATGTAGCCCTTAAATATGCCTTTAAGGTAAACTAGTAAATTCTGTTTGTTTTAACCGACTCTTATCTTCTATGAATTACTTTTCAAAACCTCTCCATTTGTAATCAATAGTCCCTACACTTATAATATATTAACAGAATAAGGTATCATCGTTCACATTGCAGGAATTACTTCCGGGAGTGTTTGTTACATGGTCTATTTTAAGGGAAGAAAAAGTTTAACTGACCAAGGAAGAAGTCACATTTAACTGACCGAAAAATGTTTTTGGGCCAACATCACGCTAGCCCAACCACAACAAGCTATCGGAATAAACTACTCCACGATTTTGTGCTAATTTGTGCACAGAATCAAATATTTTTTTGGGCTTAGCTCAGAAATAATATAAAACTGGTTCGGCCAACATCACACTGACCCAACAACAAGCTATCGAAAAAAAAAAACACTCCAGTATTTAGTGCATATTTAGTGCTAATTTGTGCACACTATCCCATATTTTGTGCACGCGGTTTAGCCCAGAAATAAAAAAATAACACTGTGGTTGGGCCAACATCACGCTGGCACAATAACAACAAGCTTTCGGAATAAAAACCACTCCCAAAGAATTAGCGAGTATTTTGTGCTAATTTGTGCACACTATCCCATATTTTTTGCTCGTTGGACTTAGCCAAGAAAACGAAAACGATGTGGTTGGGCTAACTTCAGGCTGGCCTAGCCACAATAAGCAATCGGAATAACGCCAATTCGAGATTTATGGGATATTTTGTGCTAATTTTTAAACGAGCAGAAGAATTAATTAGGAACATTTTATTAGAAAATTATATAGTACAAAACATTGAGCATATAAGCTGTATTTATAAATTTTCTCACTGTAAGGAAATTTATCATTGTTAATTGAATATGTTAAAAACAAACGGCAGTCGATTTTTAAAATGACGAATTACCTTTGTGAGCAAGTATAAGAGCATCATCGTATTTGAGAAACTGAAATATGCCTTGAATCCTGCAAAAGTTTTTCAACGTGAGGTTCCAATCTCATTTTTAAAACAATATTGAGACAAGTAAATGTGCCTTATGGATTGGAAAGTCGTGTCTCTTCTGAAAATAAAAGCATTATTTGAGGCAATAGAATTACGTGTGGCGTTGCTAAATTAGTGTCTCGAAAATTCGCGAGCTACCAGCAATGGAATTCTGGTCGCATACCATAATCGTGGCCACCAGCACATTAGTACGGATGATTAAGTCATTATTTTTATGAAATTGAGAACTTATCTGTACCTCAGAGGTAAACTGCACTACAGGGTGCGGCAGGCATTTTAGAAGATACATTATAGGTGATACACTATCCTGCACGTCATAGTTACAAATCCTTTTCTGTTGCAGGTAAATATTGCATAACCTAGACTAACCCAGGAAAAGAAAAGGCATGCTGTCATCGTATCGTTGGCTCAGATATCGCTGCATTACTTAAAGTCGCCCGGTCATTCATCTTCTAAGTTTGGAGAGAACTGAGGGCTACTTGGAGTAATATGGTAATCGTTTTCCACAGGAAACGACATTGTCGTCGCTTTGACATCATCAGGACGGCGGAATTCGTCAGTTTGGTGGAGAGCCGGAGCTAAAGGATCTGCTGCCCACGGGCATAGGTAAATAATTTAATTTTACTACTACAGAGGATAGGTAACAGAGTCTATGCCCACGGCGGAAGTCAGTGGCCAGGGGCCCCAAGTAGTTTAATCCAGCCAAAGCTGCCATCTATTAGGATCCTGGGTACTCCATGCGGGCACTCACCAGGGAGCTGCAAGTTGCCGATGCCACCATCCGACGTGTGGTTATTGTGGAATTTCGTTACAAGTTGTACGTAATACGGCGAGGAGAGTTCTTGTCCGAGAGAACCAAGGAGAATTGCTTGCCCAGAGTCAAGCGCCTCCTGAACAAGCTGAAACATCCGGAGGAGTCAGCAATGCTATATATTTTTTTTACTAGGACCAGAAGGTGAATCGCAAAAAATATCGGTGGCTGTGTAAAAGACGCGAGCAGGGTTCGACCGTCATTCATACCAAATTTTCAGCCTCAGCGATGGTTCTAGAGGTCGTGAGGAGTGAAGGTGATGTGATGTCTCCACATTTCTTTCTTCAAGGTGCCGAAGTCAACGCCGTTACTTACACCGAAGCGTTGAACCTGTTGTGAAGCCCTGGATTACTGCTGTAGCACGTGGGAGGCGGTATGTTCTCAGCAAGACTCCGCAGCATCTCATACGATCCAAGAATGAATGGCCGAAAGTTTCATGACCATGTCACTCCGAAGATGCGGCTCCCATCTCCCCAGACGTTAACCAAAGGACTATTACGTATAAGACGTGGTTGAGAGGTACTCCAATAGGCATCTGAGGACAGCTGTTGTGGATGCAATGGCAAATATTCCCAAGACCTATCTCATTAGGAATTAGGAACGTGCAGTATGAGCCGCCATACTGGAATATGGCCTCGAAATTTAGTGTCTTGTTTGCTACAACTTTTAACTGAATGATCCCAGTCTAATTTTCTTTTTCTTAATTTGTTCATAATTTAATTCCACAAATGTACATTGTTACGAATTGTTTATTTTAAGCGTTGTAAGCATGAATTCTGAGCCGCCAAAATAAGTTGTTTGGCTAAAAAGTTTGAGTGAATGGTCCTTTTTTTCTTTTCTTTTTGTTTTTTACGGTGATCATAATTTAATTCCCCAAATCTAAATTATATCTGAGTAATTTCCATGATTTTAGGACTGTGTTATCGTTATCTGACTAAGGACATCATTCCCATTATTTTAGGCCGTTACATTTATTGAAACCCCAGTTAAAAGAAAATTGTTTACTTTCTAATTCATCTTGGCTTATCAGTATCGTATCTACGAGTGTTACGTTTATCAGTGGATTTAGGAATCTAAAATTGCTCATTTTCAATATGACAATGGGAGAAAAGCATTCTGCCCGTCCACAAAATGCTTAAAATGACTACACAAAAGGTATTTTGAGTTTCTAGCTTTTAAACTAAATAATTTGGAAAAAAGAATCATTGAAATCTCTTGATTAGTTCTCAGGTTATACGTAGAAAACTGGTTTGGGTCATAATTTTCCAACATGACAGTCGCACCCCGCCCCCCATCCCATGCCTACAACGCTTAAAGTAACTGTATAGTAATTTAAAAGAACCCTGCCAAGTTTTACACTTTTAAACTAAATAATTTAGAAAAAAAATAATAACCGAAATCGGTAGATTGGTTATCAAGTTATAAGCAGAAAACTGGTTTTGGCCCTCATTTTCTAAAACGCATACCGGAAAACTATTCAGCCCATGTCCACAACGCTTGGAATAACCATTTGGTCCAAAACAACAAACTAAATGATATTTTAGCTTTTAAACCAAATAATTTGGCAAAGGAATAAAATAAATAGGATGGTTAGTTCTCCAATTGCAGGCAGAGAACTTATTATGGTGGCCATTTACCAGCATGGAGTTTGAAACCATTTCGACGATGCCTAAAGGCTTAAAATAAAACTTTTCTGGGTTATATTCCACTTAGAAACGAAATGCACAATTTTAGACATATCGTCTGGACTACATATGACATTTTCTATTTGAAGTTGTGAGATGACGTGGCGGCGCTCCCATAGTACTTCCGTGTGAAATATACCTTATATTTGTCATATAGTATTCGAAAGGATAAAACACAAGTTCCTCGTTTACTGTTTTATACAAGTTAGATGATTTCTCATACTAGATCAAAAAGAAGATGCCTTAGGTGTATTTTGATTATTAGCGCACTCGGATGAACGTTAGTGAATAAGGGAAGATACAGGGTTTGTTCTCTCTGTCTGTCCGTCCCCTCCATTAGATCTCAGTAACTACAAGTCTACAGAGAAGAGCCATACACCGTTGGATTCGCAATGATCTCAAACCGTGGAATAACCTATAAGGTACACTCTAAAACTTCCAGGTCCTTTTTAATCGCTTAGTATTCTCCATCTGTAAGTTTCTTTGTTGCCCCTCTTCAGTAACTACAAGTCACAAGCAGAGACGACCTATACACGGTTGGATTTGTCATGGTCCGAAACAGTAGAGGAACTTTAAAACTGGAGGTCCTATTGAATCGCTTACTATGCTCCTAGATCTCAGTAACTACAAGTCCGATAGAGATAAGCTATACACAGTTGGATTTGTAATGGAATGAAACCGTGGAATAATCTAAAACTTTGACTCTAAAATTGGAAGGTCGTTTTGAATCGCTTAGTGTTCTCCACTTGTGCCCTTACTAGATTTCAGTAGCCCCAAGCTCGACAGAGATAAGCCGTAAACCGTTGGATTAGTCACGGACACCAGTGGATGACTCTAAAACTGGCAAGTTCCGGCAGCTAGTTTTCTTTTTACAGTACAATTATTAACACATTCTCGCGCAGGGGCAGAACTCCTTGAACTATAAGTAAGACTGACAAGCGATTATTCCGAAAGTTCTAGCTTGGTCTGGTGGTTAACCTATCAGAAAGCTAATCCAGAGATCTCGGAATCGAATCCTGGCGTGGTTACTTTTACCTATTTTTTTTAAAAGAAAATTAACTTTTTTCTTTTATTGTATATATAGGCATTAGGAAATTCCATAAAAGTAGTGACCAAGGGTACGTGGAGATTAGGTAAGTCAGGTACGGTGTTTTCTTTATTGCACACGCAATTTACACAGACACAGCTGTACTAACACACAGTTGTACTGTAAAAACCAAATTCGCGTCCCGGCATTCGCTTAGTAATTTCCATTTGTTCCTATGACTTTGACTATAAAACTGGAATGTCCCGACATTTCCTTAATAGTCTCCATTTGTCTCTATTATTTTGACTCTTTCTTTTGGATTCATTAGAAGATAATTTGAACTTATACGGGGACGCTTTGATTTTGTCTATAATAAAACCAATACTTAGATTGTTATGTTTAAAATATGTTCCAGAATATCCAGCAATTGAAGTTCCATTGTCTTACATAAAATCCGATGATATGCTACCAGGAGAAATAGAAAAGTGAACAACATTGTAATGAACATTTATTTATTAACTTAGGGCTTAAGTAAGGCATTCCAGAAAATTTTACTAGAACATCTCAGAGCAAACATTAGAAAATTTGCTTAAGTAGAGAGTTATATTTTGAATTAATGCACACTAAAGAACTACAACAAAATGTTTTCTTATTTCAACGAGTAGTTTTCAATTCCTACGCTAAATCCAGCGTGTATAGAATTTTGCTTGTACAAAAATTAACAAAATATGCCCCTCCCCCCCAAAAAAAAACCTCAAAGTTGCAGCGGTATTTACAATGGTAGCCTTCTGGTTGGACAAACGTGAAATTGGCCCAACCACATTTTTTCGATTTCTGGGCTAACCCTAGCGTGCATAAAATATGGCATAGTGTGCACAAATTAGAACAAAATATACATCAAATACTGGAGAGGCTTTTATTCCGATAGCTTATTGTTGTTGGGCTTTGTGATGTGGGTTCAACAATATTTTTCTATTTTTGAGCTAAACCCAGCGTGCACAAAATATGGGGTAGCATTCACAAATTAGCACAAAATATGCTCTAAATCTCGGAGTGGCTTTTATTCCTATAGCTCGTTGTTGCTGGGCCAGCATGATGTGGGTTCAACAATAGTTTTCTATTTCTGGGCCAAACCCAGCGTGCACAAAATATGGGGTAGCGTGCACAAATTAGAACAAAACATGCACCAAATCCTGGAGTATTTTCCCGATAGCTTATGGTTGGGCCAGTGTGATGTTGGCCAAACCACTTTTTTCAATTTTTGGGCTAAACGCAGCTTGTGCAAAATATGGGATAGTGTGTACAAATTGGCACAAAATATGCGCAAAATCCTGGAGTAGTTTTTATTCGGATAGGTTGTTGTGGTTCGGCAAGCGTGGAGTTGGACCAACCATATTGTTTTCGAATTCTGGGCAAAACCCAGCGTGCAGAAAATATGCGATAATGTGCACAAATTAGCATAAAATATCCAGTATATCCTGGAGTAGTTTTTATTTCGATAGCTTGTTGTGGTTGGGCAAACTTCACACTGACCGAACCACATTATATTTTATTTCCTGGCTAAAGCAGCGTGGACAAGAAATGGGATAGTATGAATGCAAAATCCTGGAGTAGTTTTATTCCGATTTCCGATAGCTTTTTGTGTTGGGCCAACTTCAAGCTGGGCGAACCACACTTTTTCGATATCTGAGCTACACACAGCGTGCACAAAATATGGAATAGTGTGCACAAATTAGCACAAAATATGAACAAGTTCCTGGTGTATTTTTTATTCCGATAACTTGTTGCGGTTGGGCCAGCGTGAAGTTGGCCCAACCATTTTTTTTTTCAATTTCTGGGTTAAGTCGAGCGTGCACAAATTAGCACAAAATATGCACAAAACTCTGGTATGGTTTTGGTCTTAAAAGCTTTATATGGTTGGGCCAACTTCACGTACCTATAATGGATCTAATAATTTGAACATATCTGTGCGTTAGGTATATATCAAACCATCCATATAATTTCCATTGATTCTACAGAACATAAGAACACTGATTATACAGAACATACCCATATATAATAAAAATGAGGCTAGTTACTGCATATCTGAAGTGTGCTACATGCTCCGCCAGCCATCTCGCATTCCACTTATTTTTTCCCAAAAGGAATAGGGGCAAGTGAAATATCAAATTCACCTGAAATTTTCTCAGAAACTCCCTGATGCATTTTTTTTCTATTTGATGCATGTTATTTCCATGGCTGCTCTGTCTTTTATTATCCCAGTCATTATTTTATTTCTGGAGATGGCATCTTCTTGGTCTTCTACTTCTTCAAAGCCACTGAGTCTGTTGCTTAGTTCTATTTGAAATTTCTAACTGTTTACCGCTATATTTTGTGAATCTATAACTGACGATTTTCCTCTCTTAAGCTTCTACCTCTCCATTGTAAAATCATTAATATATTTTACTTTTTAATTATTTTTTTTTGTCCTTTCCTCCTCTATGTCACTATCTTTATATGCAATCCAAGGAGCATTGGTGTCGTA
>JAGDQP010029212.1:0-23532 GCA_022664845.1 Lepisma saccharinum | reverse complement strand
AGTTGGTGGGTCTACCCTAAAACAGGCCAGTCGGCCTGTCGCAATAACTTCTGACCACCCTGTATCATCGGTTGTTGATAAAAGGTTTTATACTGATTGCGGATGGCTCCATACATCTCGGGACCTGTGACCGTTTGACCCTTATCATCACAGAAGCTGTTAAAAATTTTGGTTTTAGCTCTGTGACGTTCGTGAATTATGTGGGGGAAGAGGGCCTCTTCACTGATACCCACCTGTTGGAGTTTCGACCTCACAGTGAAATATCGTCTCTTAGCTGCATGTAATTGCCGCAATCTACTTTGAGTCTGCTTAACATGACCTAGCCACTGAGGGTCTGTTCCAGCAAGTTGATTATAGTATTCTAAGTTTTCATAAGAAAGGGGCCAATTGTCGCTGCAACTGTAAGTTGCGATCTTTGCAGAAACGAATGGTTTCATATTTAAAAATTGTTTTGATACGTAACCACCAACCCTGTAAAATCATACTAAAAGAGGGTTTCGTACATTGATAATGTCAGATATTATACAACAAAAGCGTATAATCCGGATTATCGAAAATTTTATCATTACACCGCAAAACATACGAAAAAACCAATTGTGTTTCCAGATTACATTGTAACTTAGCATAGATTAAACTATGGTCCCCAAAATTTAACTTTTTCAAAGAAACCCTCTGCATGTGATTCTTAAAATGTTGAGCTACATATATCGCATCAAACCTAGAAGAACCTTGAGCATAAATATAAGTTGCGCCAATGTCAAATGGGCGTAGCTCTTTCCATACGTCCAGCAGCTGAAATTCATGAAATATCTGCTGTAGCCCTTGACTAATATTGCCGCCCGTGGAACTATCCGAACGGAAACGGGTTGCGTTCATATCTCACGTAATTATGATTTTATATTTACGGAATTTTTGGAGCTCAGGTGCAAGAACATTTCTGAAAAATCGTCTCGTTGGGCCTTAAAGTGCGACCCATTTTTAGGATAGCAGCAAATGATGGCCAAGTCCTGTACAGTCAGGGACGTTAAACGACCACTCTCATGTTTAAATACATTCGTATAAGGTAGATCTTGGAGCAGCAAGATACTTGTTCCTGTGTTCGTTAACACGTTATAATTAAAAACCGTGTTGTAATAGGGTAGAACCTACTTCACGTCCGCATTTTCTTGTGTACAAGTTATCTGAATGTTAACTTTTAAACACTGAAAAAAACTGTCCTCTTTATTCGGTTGATATGCTTTACTAGTATTCATGCTCGCAATCACCAGCGTCATATATACACTAAACACCAGTAAACATACCATGTACTTCCAAGAAATCGCCATAGTTCTGGGTTATAAGACACTGCACCTCCAGCCTTTGGGAGATCCCAAATGCGAGCCAAAACAAAAATACACGAGGGGAAAATAAAAAACAAATAGCAAAACAAACGTACCTTTCAGTCTGTTACTCGCCGAGGGGCGCCTACCTGGCACTTAGGTGACCGCTTCCTCGTCACTATTACTGGTATCCAAATATCATTTTTTGTCCGGAGTGAGACTGCGAAGCCGTTTGAGAACGAGTTAGCCTTCCTTTCTTCAATCGTTGTATATTTTTTTTCGTTTACGAAAACAAGAACTAGCGAATTGAAACACTTCACTATCAACTTCAGCTTCAACCACACTTTTAACTCGTTTACTACTACTAACTCACTGTTAGCGTCTGATAAAGAGATAATACACTGCTCTAACACCTGCCCCTCCACTGCCCCTTCTCTCGCTCCTGGTCGCAAAGAGTCAGCACCAAGCGCTCTAAATTCTAACTCGTTGGTATGGACCTCACAGTTTCCTCCCGACAGATTGGGTAACGCCTGACCGGGACTATGCGTTATCACCTCATTAAGTATCTGTTGGGAAGCAGAACAAGATACCCCTGGACTACTGACCTCTTTATGTAATTCAACCTGTTGTTCGTGTGTACCTTCAATTGTTTGGAGAATCAGCTGGGCCGGCCGACTTAGCACTTGGTCGGTTGGCTGCAACTCGTCGGCAGGGTTGCCACCTACCTAATTATCTTCAGAAATTCGTTGTCTGTGATTCATTAACTGAGGAAAAGTCTGAAAGTTAAATTGCGACACTTCAACCTTGTGATTTAAATGAATCGACGGATTTGTCGGCTGCTCTGACTCGTTCTCCTTGACACGTGCCTGAAACTGACCCTGAGTCCTTGTCTGTATTTTAAAGTTAGCAATTGTTAAATATTGTGGGACCGGTTTATATAATTCCTTGAAATAAATGAACCTCTTGCCCGTATAGACTGGAAAGTAGTAATTTTTACCTGGATAGAAAATTTTGGATACTCAAGCCACTTTGCCGTACTCACTAAACACCTGTTGGATCCTTGAGTCCGATAGTTCAAGAGGCAAAATCCATACAGAAGTTACTATGGTCTCTTGAGTTTCGAGCGTAACCGGTAACACTAGACGTTGGTTGTCTATACAATAGTTTAATTCACCTTTACACTGCACTAGGACTCTATCCACAATTTGCTTATTTTATAATTTTAAAAAGATAGCCCGAAGATAGTAGTCTGGTTCAACACTGCACAATTCGTCAGGTTCTACTCGTAAATCTCTGCGAATTGCGTCATGAATCAATTCTAATCGCACTTTGATATTCACGACTTGTAAATGGATACGTAAAGTATTTGTTCTCACTACAGAAATTAATCATCCTGTTGCCATATTATAATAATCACTATAATCTATACTAGTATTTGACTGTTCCACTCACTCCTCCTACCACTGTAGTCAACCACTAAGCGAGTTCAGGAGCGCTCGCCACGGACAACCACATGCCACGAGGACGGTGTATTCTCTAACGTCTTGACCATTCGGCCACGAAGCCGAGTTGGAAAATGTTGGTTTCGTCGTTGTATTTACAGTGGCTAGCGTCAGAGCCTCTCAGTATGACGTCGTAGGTGATGACGACTTCCGCCGTGTTTACTATCTTAATCCTCAAGTAAGGGCATGCAGTCACTCGTGTCACTGCCGACTGGGGTCAACGCCCCGGTGAACAACTAAACCTGTATAGCGAAAGTGAAACCGCTAAGCAACACCAACTGTAAATATTGCATTGTTTGTCATGCTTATCACTCCACGTGGCGTGCACAAAGACGTGAACGTTTGGCTTTATTTCAATTATCGTTTAACAAAACTCAATAATTATTGAACTACTTTAAAGAAGTGCAATTAATCGGCACGAGCCCGCCCCGACCTGAAGAGAAGGCAGAGTAAAAATTGCGAGGGTGGTGTAAGTGCAGTTTATATGGGCAAAATAATTTAAGTTAGCGACTGTTGTTTCAAGATTTTAGGAGATAGGTCTGACGGACTCACGGTTTCTGCCAATATTTTCAGTTTTGGGGGATGTAGAGTCAAAATTGTGAGGGTGATGTAAGTGCAGTTTTATTTGACAAAAAAAAATTAAGTTCGCGATTGTTGTTTCAAGATTTTAGGAGATCAGTCTCGCGGACTCAAACTTTCTGTCAGTATTTTTAATTTGGTGGGATGTACAGTAAAAATTGTAAGGGTGGTGTAAGTATAGTTTTATATGACCAAAAAATTAAGTTCTCAAGTATTGTCTCAAGATTTTAGGAGATAGGTCTGGCGGAATCAGGGTTTCTGCCAATATTTTCAGTTTCGGGGATGTACAGTCAAAATTTTAAGGTTGGTGTAAGCTTACAAGTGTTATATCAAGATTATAGGAGATGTGTCTAGCGAACTCAGGGTTTCTCACAATATTTTCAGTTTGAGGGTGTAAAGTCAAAATTTAGGAGGCTCCGTAAAGTCGGGGTTTCTCCAGACATTTTCACTTTCACGGGTGTAAAGTCAAAATTCCGAGGCGCGGATTTACGATTTTTCTCACCGTTTCACTTTCAAGGGTGTAAAGTCAAAATTCCAAGGGAGTGAAGTTTTCTACAATCAAAAAATTAAGTTCCGCCGTGTTATTTCATGATTTTAGGAGGTTCGTGTATATGATGCAACATCATGTGCTAACTGAGCCACCCTCGCATGATGACGTCAACACAACCACCAAATTTAGTTTACCCCCAATATGATACAACATAACATGCCAACAGAGCCACACTCGCTTGATGACGTAATGCAATCATCTACACTTCAAATTTACCTTGATACACTCATCCCCACGATCCCACAATGAAAACATGAGTCACCTCAAAGGACAATGATCTCACGCTCTAGACCAAACCACAAATATCTGATCACGTCAACAAACCTCCCCCCCCCCCATCTACCTTAATACACTCACCCACTATCATGTACAATGATAACAAGGTCACCTTCGGAATGACTCTTCATAGGAAGCATTTTGGACGCTGTACACTTTATGAATATGGCGACATCTTTGAAAAGCATGAGTAATTAAAAACACAATCAACTATGTAGCTGGACGAGTTTTACGAACGATTGCTTTGTTTGGTAATAAATATGGATTAAGTCGAAGGTTTGCCGACCAGTATGCAGATATTTCATTTCAACTGGTAAGTAAATAATATGAACAAGAAGGATCGTTCTGAATACCACATATCCTGTTTTACGTCGTAATGGCGGAATGCAGCTGCAATTGACATTATTAATGTACATAAGATGGATAGTGCTCACCGTTTTCCCGTGGTTTGGATTGCAACATTATGTAAAGCACGAAGTGATCGTACCTCAGTTGGTAGAGCGCAGGGATTCTGCCAGGACTTTCACTTTGTGGGCAGTGTAAAATAAGGAGTTCATGAGTAAGTGGAATCATGCACGGTTTCTATCGATTTTTGACCGTATATTTTTTTTAAGTTTGAGATATTCTCGAGAATTTGGGGGTGACACTGGGCAGAATCACTGGTAGAGCGATGAATTCTCATTATTGAGGTCCTAGGTTCGATATCTGCAACCGACCATCCTGACAGGTATGGTTGAGGTGGAAAGCGAATCAAAATAATTGATAGAAGGATTGTGAGACAGAAATAAGGGACCAGAGGAACTGAACTGAGAGGAGTTGAAGGTTGGGTTAGGATTCGGGAGGTCGTGAGTTCAATCCCAGCGGCCTACAGTCCTGACTGACGTTTTTCTGGATTTTCCGCGGTCTCGAATAAAATGCCAGGATGGTACCTTCAACTTAAACCCTGGCCGACATTTACCCACATCCTTTCCCCTCCCCAAACCCGGCCTCAGCCTTACATACCTGAAAGTCGTAAATAAAGTTCAAATTCAAACTTCACGGGCAACCATCCATACTGCGATTTTCCAGGGTTCTCCTCTTTACTAAGCGAATGCCGTTATGGCACCTAAGTAACATCCTTACCGCTACCTTTCCCATTCTTTCCTGGTCCGATTCAAAGATGCTTAAAGAAGTTATACGTCAATTCAATTCAACAAGAGACAATCCAACGTATTATTTCTAAAATCAGATAATTTATTGTAGTACTTTTCTATCTTTCGCACAATAGCAAAACAGAATGGAGCACCACATACAACGTATACTAAGAACAGCGCATTAACATAAAACTAGTTTTGATTTTGCAACGATCCTTCCCCACAATGCAAGAAGACGCTAACCTAAAATAAATGGTTCCTTCCCCTGTGCAAATAACAACTGCTACTCCTAAATACCACGAAACAATAAACAAAGAAAAGAAAGGAACGACTAACTCCATTGATACAAAAGTTGGAACAGCGGGAGACACGCGGGACATTCCTCCCCACACCACGGTTTTCATGCGAGATCACTTCCTCGATTTTAGGTGCGCTCGATTTTTCATCCGCCAATTCATAGGTGGCGGTAGTTTCCACAAGAAACAACTGAACGATACAAAGATAGCGGCAACGAAGGAGGCATGAAGGATGCATTTAATATATTCTTTGCCAAAGGAGGCAAGAAAGGATACAAGGGAAAGAGACGACATTATGTGGACAGTCCTTAAGATGGCCAAACTTATGGTAAAAAAGGAAATGTGAGATGAAGGATGTGTTTAGGATGTCGCCGTATTCTACTAGATTTTACTCGTTGCAATATTAAGTCTGTTCTGTCAAACCTAGTTAGTTCCGTCAGTCTATTATAAGGTACAATTACGTTACAGTAGTGACGTCCTGGCGGCTTTAATATTTGTTTGTGGGTGGAGATATATAGAAAAAAGTGCGAAAAAAGCACAAAGACCAAATTGAGGAAATCCCGTGGGCACAATTAGAATTCAAGTGTCAAGTGAAAAAGTAACAATATTCAACAGGTAAAAGCACATTGTAGGTACGAATGGCTAAGAATAGGAAATCATATTTAAATGTTATTAGTAAATGGCAGTTATACTATAACTAGGTCAGGTAGTAGGAAAGGCAATTTTGATTCAAATATTAACCAAAGAAAGATAAGCACAATATAGCAACGGCAAATAAGCCATCTTTCAACCTCCTTCATCTAACAAAGTTCTCAGGTCATATTAACGAAGACCCAGATAGCATCATTACAACAATGGGACGACGGGAAACGGAAGGACTTGTTCCTATATATTGTTAACATACATAAGCACTGTCAGTTCACTTACGTAATATGCGTGTGTGTGCGAACACACGGGATATTGCAATAGACTAAAATATATATTTTGTATATAAAATTAAACACAAAATATGTAAAAATATGTAAGAATAAACAAGCCCATAAGAGATTACAATCAGTCAATTCGCCCACAAATATGCATTTGAATGTATTTAATCAATTTAGAAAAATATTTAATTAAATAATTACCCGGGCACTATTTATTATACGTCCATTAAACATACTTTACACTGATTTAAATATGCACTGACTGGTAATCGCCGCCTCTGCTTCGAAGAACAGTAACTCTTTACTAAAGGTATTCTATCAAGTACATCAAATATCAATGTATGAGCATTGATCATATCATCTGAAACCTTATTTATCATGTTGGTAAAACAACGTTTAATTTATTCCCAAATATGTCTTATTATCCTCTCCTATCACATATATCGAATATAATTTACATACCAGTTTCATATAAAAACGTCATTTTCCTTACTTTTAGTACCGTAAACTGGGTATATTTTGGCTCAAAATTTTAGATCTTTAACATTTGCATTTCAATATCTCTTCAGCTTGGAAATGTAAGTTAATGACCTTTCTCCGTGTTCAAATTTAATATTTTAACCTTCTTTTGAAAGCGGTAAATAGTAAGTGTGATCAAGGATGAAGATGATAATTGCAACTTTTTAACGTAATGCAAGATTTACCATGGTTCGGGTAACTTTAGCCCATTTGTCAGAAAGTCACATTAGTACACGAATAATGTACAGTAACACATATTTCAATGCTGAAGAACACTTTCTGACTGTTGTAAACACAGGGAGGAAATTAGCAATGTTGTTACTCAACTTCAAGGGGGAAATATAAAACTGAAATCCTTTCTGCTCTACTTGAATGAATACTAAACATCTAGGAGAAAAATAGCACAGACTTAATTACGGTACCAGTACCATACTGCACTGTTCACAGTTTTACGAACAATATTCTTGCAATTCAGGTACTGTATAGTAGGGTGGAATGAAAATGGCCATTTTTTTCGAATTTCAAATTCTAGTAGTGTGGAAAAGTTGCCTCTTGGCCCATACATTTACCACATAAAATATTATTGTTATCAGTTTATATCTTTAGGTGCCCCAATGACGTTGAACTTTGTCCTCTTTAGGTAAAATCACACATTTTCCCCTTAATTGGAAATTATCAGTAATTCTTTATTTCATTTTCTAATAGCATGGAAAAGTTACATATGCAGTCACATAATTACCCCCCAAAAAATGGTTCATACGAATGTATATCTTGAGGTGCCCCAATGACATTGAACTTTTCAGTTTCTTGTAAAAATAAAGTATTTCTTTTGATTCTGTAATAGCATTAAAACATTATCATTAGGTACAGCTAATTATCATTATACATTTACTTTAGGTCACAAAATGTGTTGATTGATCTCAGTGACCTCTATAATCCTTGAAATTGTCATAGTAATACTTATATTTATTTTGGTGCTGCTTTTCACTTGTTTCACCTTTTATAAAATAAGTTAAAACAACCCAGAACTCACCACGAGGAGGTAGCAACACAACACCTCTCATGCCCAACGCAACCACCCTACCAAATGGACATTTTTTAACATTATTGCTTTCTTTCTAAATATAGTTTATACAGATGCACGTCACACAATCATACACACAGTAACCCTACCTACATCTAAGTTCCTTTTGTCCTGTTGAATTGTCACTTATGTTGATGGTGGAGTCTTAGTGCAGTACTCTACTTTCGTATTGACGTGGGGCATTAAACTATGAGACTCAAAGCGCACAAGAATGAAATTTCTTTAATCTGTAATCAAGGCCAAAAGAACATTTTCAGGATGGGCAAAGTAGGCATTTCTTTGAATGGCAGAGTCTACAACACTTTTCAGCTCATCACTTGAGTAGCGTGATAAAAAAATGTTCGCCATAAATGTTTAGCATCATCAACACAAGAGGGACTACATTTGATGTAAAACCACATAGGTGCATAATTTTATCACATAGGTCACCATTGTCAGGAGATTTTTATATAGTCTTGTAGTTCCAACATACAATCGGAGAATCCTATTAGCAGCAGTCAGCCACATTAAATGAGCAAGTTTACCAGGTACTCTCCTGGCCAGATCCAATGGGCAGTGTCCACTGACAACTGCCTGCCGCATTTCCAACAAGTATTTTTGATCTGTACTTAACTCTTTCAACTCCATTGTGATGGTATGGATATCAGCATCAATCTTGGTGAATGTAACGACCGGTAGTTTTTCACAGTTTTCTAGTTCGATTCTAATAGGACCTGAAAATTCATACGGTCCAGTAGTATGGCCATCTATATGTTGCAACAAATAGCGCAGTGGAAGCTCATTTGCAAGAAGCATACAAATCAACCATTGCAAAGGTTTTCCAAGGGAAACTTCTAACTGTCTGATAACCCCACCCTTTATTCCCGTATTTACTGCAGTGCAATCACATCCAACAGCTACTAGAAGCGATGTATCAATTTCCTTTTTGACAAAACCTGCATTACATTGGATGCAATATTTGCTGCAGAAGCAGACAGAGTGGTGATGTGTCCTAAATACTTGTATCCAGGTTCTTGCACTAGAGTAATGTGCTCTTCTGTGATAACTTTGCGGTAAAATTTATCACCTCTCTCTTTTCCTGTACAGCAGTCTTGTCCTTGCGTCTATCAAAATAAAGACCCTTTCAGCTGTCACATTTTGAAAATTAGTTCGATGCTTTTCTCTCTCTCTTCTAACTTTCATTCTGTCTATGACTTTACTTTTATCTTCTTCTGTAATCATACCAAAATCTTGCAATACAGAACTTGCAATTTTCGCAGCACATCTGTCAGATACCCCAGTTCTGTCGCACGCTGTTGCTAATGATTGAAGTTGAAGTCTCATTTGAGACGATTCTGCTTCAATCTTTGGTTGTGTTATGTGTTCGTTCTGCCACATTGGGACAGAAAATTCCTTATCTGTACTAATGCATTCCACATCATCTGTGTCAGAAGATGGGGACAAAGAATCGTAATCTTTTTCTTCCGAAAGTGCAGTGCTGGATGAAGTTTCTGAATGCACGGCAAGTCGAGCAACCTCTTTGTTTCCTTTTCTCTGATTCCTGAAGTTTCTTTATGGTAATGACGCCAATTAATCCTATAACAATTTTCTTTGCAGTCCTTTGATTCTTTAAACGTCCTTTGATCCTCTCTTACTGGCACTCGGCGAGACTTTTCACAAGCACAGTCTAAAAAAATTGTGCATTTGCAAGATGCTATATCAAAAAGTTTGTTGCTTTCTTCTTGGAGACAACAGGGGGAGCTCATTTTTATTATTACATCGCAGTATTTGTACACCATTTCATCCTTAATGTTGGGCCATTTCCAAAACTTCCTTCCTTTCTGCATGCAACTAACTGTAGGTCCGTCATCAATGGCATTCGAGGGATGCAATACAGTAATCACCCCTGAATAATACTGATTATTATATTGAACAACAACATAGTCTCCAATATGTGCATCATTCATCAACCCTTTTTAAATTTGAAAGAAAAAACAGTCTTCAAAGCTCGAACTTTCAAATCATCCACTATTGGAACGAACGTATCGTGCTCCTGGAGGACCATTCTCTATCCAAGTTGACCACATATTTTCTGTCTTGTGTAGTACGTATGGAGGGAGACTTTTCCCCTCTTTTCCCCCAAAAACTCGGGCCAAATTTACCCCACACACTTACCGACTTGATACATACATGAGAATTAACTGAAAATAAAATGTTTGCTCACCACTGTTCACTAATGAACATGTTTTCATTTTCTACTTACTTGTGCCTTCACGTCTTGTCACATTAAAGCAACAAACAAAAGTTGTGGCACTTTAAACAACAATATTTTTACTTCCGTCCAATTAAACGAACGTTACTACTCACGTTACGCAAACAAATGACGAGACGGCCAGTCTTTCTCGTGGCCCACAAAATGACGAGCGCCAACGTGCATATGTTCTAAGTGTTGCAATACCGATCCACAAAAATTTGTACTGAAAGAAAGAATAATTACCATGTAGCATGAAGCAGGGCCTAAAATTGAGTGGAGTACTCCACACTTTGTGGAACTGTAGGAAAGGAGTGTGGAACTATAATTCTTAAAGTGTGGAGTGGCATTAATGTGAGTACCTTACTTTTCTCGGATTATGCATTTAAACGCGTTTAGTGTGTCAAACTAAGTCTTACTGATTCAATACATTCATTATGCAATGGGTTACTCAATTCCATATAACTGCCAGTATATGATATTAAGCCAGAGTTAATACGTATAGGTGTCTCCTAGATGGCAGGGAAATCCATTGCCAATTTTGAGGTGAAGGAACTTTTTAACTATATTTAGTTTTCAAACGTTTTCGGTTGCATTCATATAGTTTTAAAATATGCAACTAACTGCACGTTTATCTGTTGTTTCAATAGAACATTACACTTTTCCGATATAATGAAATGTGTTGTTTCGTAGATAAAAGTTACACGATCCTTTGAATCCGTTATAGAAATATGTACTACCAGAGATAACATACATCAATAACCGTCAAAAATTTAGCCGAAGCACCGTAGACTCTCAACAACCAATCATAACCCAGGAAATATTATCCTTGGAAATATATCCCAGGAAATATTTTAGCCCAACCCCTGCTGTTATGAAATGGCTGGCCAGAAAGGAAAGGCGTTTTGAAGTTGGTAGGAAGTCAATGGAACAGCCCTGGTATAACGGTGTATTTGCCTTGGCAGAAAACAGACTGAGACAGCGTGATGATCACGGAAAAATGACAGTGAAATTCTTATGTAAGAAAAAGTGACTTTTTTCTTCCAGTGTGACTATTTTTCTTACCGGTTTGTTTCCTGTATTTTATGGTTTAATACAATACAATTAAATATGTATCCTAATGTGCCTTTAATTTTGTTTGCTCTGAATGCCAAAATTTTCCTACATAATAATAATAATAATAATAATAATATTTTTTTTGGTCGCAGGTAAACATGATGTACTGGACAGAACACTGATTATATGTCAAAACAAATGCTGACTAAACTAGTTTTTCTATGCTATATAAAAATTTTTACCAGTGTGGAGCTGTGATTTCGTTGAATTTTAGGCCCTGGCATGAAGACAAAACTTTTTCGTCAGTTGAGTCATAATATACTCAGTTTACGGTAGCTTTCTTCTGGGCTAACTTATTCGAAAGTTCCACCCACAAAGTGATCATAACTTTTTAAATAAAAATTATGCTTGAACAAGGTTAACATATTAAACTATGGAAACTTAAAATCGATGTCTTCTTCTTTAAACGCTTAACCCAGATTTTCATACACGCGCTAGCCGTGTGCTGTGCTTGCGATTTCTATGAGTAGCTAATAAAAAATACTTTAACGATTGTTTCAATTGGCTAATCAGCCAAATCAGAAGCAAAGTACTCGTATATCGCGGGCATGAGAAGTAGTACTTTATACTACTTCCAAACAACTTCTCTTGCCGCCCATACAATTCATTTTATCTTATTTTATCTTATCCAAACAACTTCTCCTGGTATAATTGAGTCTACATTAGAGCATACCAACGGGAGGGGAACATGTGATCAAGAACACGGCAGTAGTGTCACACAAGCAGTATTGCCACTCCAACACAAACTTATAGTTTTTTAAATAGAACGTATACCATTTGATGGCATTAAAAGCATTAGCATAAAAAATGAAAGAAAATAAGCACAAGGTGGTTGATCAATGTTGCCAAATAAGGGAGATATGAGGCTCTAAAGGTGAGAAATTATGGGGTTCGTACAGAGAAACAAACAATGTACAACAACAACAATACAGCAGAATGAAACATGTACAGTAGGGAGTAAGCCACAGCATGCACAGCATCCAGTGACTAACGGGCTTGATACAGGAGGCACATGTTAGAGTAGCCGTAGAAACAAAAAGTCCCAGTGGACATAATGCGGAAATTTGAATATTAAGTCTTCCTGTAGCGCAGCAATTCCAATGGCGTTTGTGTGGAATCGACATCGCGAACCGTTCCCGAGATATATAAAAAGAACTGTCTTGGGGTTGCAACACTGCATAAAATCCTGCATGCCTTCCAAACCACAGAAACGTCGGCGCAGAGCCTGAAAAAAGTACAGAAAAGCTGTGGCACGAAAGTTAACGAATCTGTGTTGGATCGTTCCAGCATACGCTCACAGTCAGTACATTAACGCAAATCTAGTTTTGTGTTGAACGTAGTTCTCAAGTATGTTTAGGCAATATACGTAATGTTAAGAATGGACTTTACATACTCCTCAGACTGACGAACCACTCCTATTACAAAAATGCTTTTGGATCCGATTCATAACGAATTAAATCATAAACTCAGCAAATTACAACTTAATTAATTTTAGTTTAGATAAATTAACAAAAACCTAACCTTCACTGTTTTGGGCATTCTGGGAACAAATACAGATTAACGCTACATGGTTTATAGTTACCATAGAGTTAGGAATATAAATAGAGGGAACCTTAGGCTGTTTTATTGGAGAAGGGAATGAAGCCAAGAGACGGAAGGGACGAGGCATTTCGGCCATCTTGTGTGTCCCCATATTCAGAGACCCTCTTTTCCGAGTATTGTCTCTCTCAGGGGCACTCATCCTCTATCGAAAGAGGCAATCCTCACAGTACTCGGTATAGAGGGACTCTAATGGGGCCACACAAGATGGCTGCCGATGAACCGAAATTTGGCTTGGTGTGACGTCATGTATGTTCTCTCTATTTTCTTCCTAACTCTATGATAGTTACGATTCACTTCTCTATTCTATTTTATTTGGGCTCCTCTTTACGAAGGGGATTCGGCAAGATGGCGGCTTAACGGATGGAAGCTGCTAAAATTCTTAGTATTTAATTTGCTCTACTACATAGTGATTTTGGACTTAATACATAGAAAATTTAACAAGATACATCATACAGTGACTCAGTGCTTAATGTAATAATGATCCAAGTTTGAAATTCAAAATTGATAGTGAAAAATACACCATAATAGTGACTGTGACTAGAGTTAAAGAGCTGAACTGACGCCTATGGCGGACTGTAACCATAGCAACAGGTAATTAACTCACATTAAAACAACAATTATAAAGACTGATGGACTGTTAAACTGTTCATATATTAAAAATATTATTAAAAACGGCAATTATTTAAACAAAAGTGCCATGGATGGGCGTAATTAATTGCCATTTCCGCACTAGCTATCAGACCAGACCTCTTTACGAGGAATGGTTCCGGCCAAGTGGGCCATTTCAACCAGTCAATATAGGAATTAGGGCTCATTTTCATGAAAGCTTACGTTGCTTGCGATTTGGGTGAATAGCCAATTGCCATACACGTAGAACACGTAATAGGGGATCTTAAAACACGTGTTTTAATTGACTATTGACCCAAATCGCAAGCAACGCAAGCTTTCATAAAAATGAACCCTTAGTAATACAGTGAATAAGTAAAAAGTGTACTAAATGTAATATTTTCACAAACGAAACAAGTTTGTAATCTACAATTAGTGATGATGACGAAAAGGATAATTAAAATGTTAAAATCAAGGAAAAGGTGTCTTCAGGTGCTGCCCCGGATTGTTCAACCCGTGTTATTGTGTGAGAACTGTTTAAGTTACTAAGGTTAACTAAATGCCTATAAATCAGTTATTTTCAGCCGTTTCTATTTTAGCTTAAATGTTAGGTTAGATTAGATTGGGTGAATTTATTGTGAAATCTAGGAAACTACATAAAATCTGGAGTCTTTACACGCGCTGAAACTCGATGAATTATGAGACATTTAATGCCCGTCTACTTTATTTCCTTTTAGGATTGCAGGCATTTCACAGTTACGACTCATTGCTCTACGTAATGGTGAATCGATTTTGTGACAAAGGCTGGAACAAAATCAGATTACCGTTACTTGCAGAAATGAGTCAGAATTGTGAAATAGTTATAACCCGAAAAGAAAAAAAGGTATCCCTACATTATAAGTTTCATGATTCTCTCTAATTGAGGAACATACTGTAAAAACATAATATAATTTAACCTAACCTAATATCAAGTAAACCTAAAGACAGCTGAAAGTAACTCAATTAAGTAGACTTAACCGAAAGTTTAAAAATTTTCAATAATTAAAAGTAGATAATTTGCTGTCTTGTAAATGATTAGGTTTACTGTCTTTTGTTTACCAAATATTTGTATTTAATTGTTGTTTTACGTGTTGTACGTTTTATTAAAACGAACTGTAGATCCTTTCCCGAATGGCATAATGACCTACCTTAACCCTACTTACCCCATACCTAACATAAAGGCAAGAAAGTAAACTTGAATCAACTATTTTACGTTTGTACCTGAACTATTATATGAACCTAACCTAAAATATGGTAAGTGACAGAATGATGCGGGAGAAATCTTGAGTTCAATCTATTTAGTGACGTAATATTATCTATCTGAAGCATTTTGTCACATCTGCTACAACTTCGTAGTCAACTATATCTTAATTACTGTTTTTCTCCCTCTAGGACCACGTATAAATTGTGAGTTTATTTTAAACAAGTCCTACATTAATTAATGAATAAAAATTTTACAGGCAATATTACTGTTGAAATTGTTTTCATAATTTGATTGGAAACAGATCTTAACAAATATAAAACTTTTCTATCAAGAGAAAGCTTTTACTTGATGCTACTAATACATAATCCTTAAACGTTCAGAAATTTATTAAACTGATATGATTACATAAACTTATGACAATTGTGTAACATTGCAGCAGAGAAACTATATCATTTAACATATACAGGTTTTATTTGAAGTATCTTGATATGTAGGCGGCTTATTTAGCTTCAACAGAACAGAAAATGCGTGAACAAATTACTAAAATTTATCCTATGGAACTCTATATGGCCTTCTGATGGTGACATCATTTTTGAGCCGTTACACGGCCGTTAGGCCTAGGCTTTAAAGCTGAACCAAACCGCCTTGAATACGTCACTTCCGGGAGACCAAGATAGAGTAGAAACGGTACGGTGGGAAGTATGAAATGTGTGTTTCTATATCGCAATTTATGAGATATTCTTTCCTACTTTTAATGAGAATAGATAAACATGGTTAATAAAATGTTATGTTCCATTTTGTAACCTAAGTTCATTAAAATAACAGAAAATTAATTTATTCTCTTTGCCTAAGGATGTTAACTTACTACTCTCCTCATCCAAGTAGCCACTTTTGTAAAACGCAAACCTGATCATATTGCGAAATCGTGAGGCGCTGAATTGGAAGAGAGTGAAGGACTGCATTCGTAAAATGTTATCCTGATGCCAGAGATTAATGTCCGAGGAAGCGATAACTGTGTCAGTAATGAACCTGATAAATGATTTATATGGACGGAAGAAGTAAACATCAAGTGGTTGAATGAAACCAGTGCAACCACCAGGAATTAAACGTTTGAACAGTGTTATATGATTAGGGCATAATTCATTTGATACGTTATCATCCTTATTTGCACTCTAAAAGAAAGCGGGATATCAGGCAGAGAGAGGGATATCATTCTACACATTACATTAATTGGGAGCAACGTACGACGTATTGCCATCGGGATAATCAGCAAAACATGGACATCACAAGCAGCTCAATTCGCTTTCTATTTGAACTTTGACCCGCCATAACCTTGTTATTACTGGAGCTCTGCAGCTAGGATTTCACAGGTGTACTGTACTCGTCACTAGCTTCAATTTAAGGTATCACTTGATGAGCAACTCGAGTCCTCACTTCGGGTACTTTACTTGTAAGTATCTTCATATGCATGTGGCTTATTTAGATTCATATTTCAACAGAAAATGCGTGAACAAATTACTAAAATTTATCCTATGGAACTCTGCATGGCCTTCTGATGGTGACGTCATATTTGTACCGTTAGGCATTGGCTAGAACCGTAAATTTGGGTCATATTGGTTAAGACAAAGTGAACAAACGAGATTGTGTTCTCTCCGTTCCTTTGCTTCATGTATTCATGACATTTTCAATGGGAGCATTCAGTCCAGTATCGCTTTCTGATAGAGGTGATTGATTTCACCGTTAGATTGTAAGTAATCCTTAATACTTTAAGCACTTTAAAATATATTATGTTCGTTAACTAACGATTTGTTTAATTCCTAATGAAAATTGGTGAAATGCTCCAAACGGCCATCACATAACAGCACTTCAAATAATTTAATAAATATGTGTGTGTGGTGTATATATGTCTCCTTTTATACTATGTTCTATTGGCATTCCTATTTTTTTCTTTCGCAGGTCTTCAGTACTGTTGTCACGTATCTAGTAGTGCTTGTGCAATTTAAGGTGTCTATTCCACCAAATGAAAGGGATTGTTCAGATCTGGTGAATTTCATTAAGTCTTGTGCAAATTGTACCTGTTTTGAATTATAATTTATCATTGTTTAAAACACATATGAGATTAATAAAGTATGTAACTCTTATTTACATAACTCAGATGTAATTCTAATTTCATGCTAAATAAAATGCTTTTTATTAACTGTATCTTTGTCATTGTATTTTTGTTAAGGCCTGAAATACAAAGAAATCATCTTAAATTTCGTTACCTACAAAATATCTAAAAATAAGTTACGTATATCAGAATTTGATCTGTATTCTAAATCTGGAAATAAGGTGTAAAATACATTTGACCCTTTGGGCCGATTGCAAAGATGGAGTCTTGATCTAAGTTAGGCCTAGGTTTAAACGTCAGTTTTGATTGCAAAAAGGAGTTTTTAGCTTAAACTAGTGTTTAAGTTTAGGCCAAAGTTCAAGAGAAATAAACTAACCCATTCTCGGATTTTACTACTCAGAAGTTTGAAGACAGAAAATAAAAGAGAGAGAGTAAATATACAAATAATTGTTTGATGAAACAGTTATTATATAATCAGGCCCGCCAAGTTTTAATTGCAGGAAAAGCTGATATCGGTATCAACAGAAGCTGACAAAGGATGAAAAAAGCCGACATTAAATTAATTGTTATTTAAATTAATGCCTCCAAAGAACAAGGCAATTTACTTGTGAGATTTACTTTTATTGCACCCGTGCGTGACATAACTTGCTTTAAGAATTTTGCATAAAATTCCTGTTCATGATTTTTCCCCTGATGATTTATCTTGGAAGTTGCAACATAGGACAGGACAGAGTTTTCTGTTCATCTTCGCGGGGGAACAGAGATGTTTTATTTCGTCGGATAAGACTGAATATTCTCTCCTCTGTTGCATTACTAAGATGGGGCATAATTAAAACAAGCTGCAGAGTTTTCCATGTTTTCTTACACCATTGCAATCAATTTCATTTTAAAGAATACTCCAAATTACCTCACAATCTTCAAACGTTTCTTCAACTTGCGCTTGTTTACATTTGAACTGCATAAATTCATTATAGAGAAAACTCACGTCATCACTGGAGAATTTCAATATATTTTTGAAGCTACCGTACCAGAAAAATATTCACTATTCAACTAATTCCAACTGAACATTTCGAGAAAAAGTGTCGGCTGTTATTCAAAATGAGAGCTTGGAAGAATAACTTTGATGAGGAAGATAAAAGTGTATTAATCTAGGATTGACAAAAAAGCTGACATACGTATACAGCGCTCTGACAGGGAACAAACTTCGAAAAACGTTAATGTCAGCCCTAAAACCTGACACTTGGCAGGCCTGTATAATATTTCACAATACACTTCAATAAATTTAAACTTCAAAAACATGTTTTCAAGAACAAAAATGACTCAAATAAATTTAATGTAGAGTCTCAATATGCAACGTAATACAACGGGTTATCCTTATTACATTTTTTTTAACGGCAGTATTTTGAACCATGTAGTGTAAATTGTATTTCACTAAACGCAGTAGTAACTTGAATGTAATAGCTATAACTCAAAATTTTGCTTTTTAGATGTTTCTTTTATGATCCTTGATAGCGAAACTGTAAAATAAAATAGGACCTACCTTTTAATCACGTTTTGTCAAGCCGTACCCAAAAAAATAAATCTCAGGAATCACAAGGTGTAGAGGGGTGCTTGAGGTGCCATTGGAAAGGCCCTGGCCAGACTAGCTCACAGCACGGTGCGGAATCCTGGGGTGTTGGGGCATTTTTTTCCACCAAAAATCTGCCTATAAATGTTCCCTCCAACTACAATCTAGGCAGGGTTAAGATGATATAATATGTTGGCGACATTAAATTAAAAAATCTGTGGAAAAATTTCAGATTTCGGAACTTGAAAGATCCAAAGTTACAGTGCCATCGACATAAATGACGTCGTATATGCCCTAATAATGAAGCAAGACGTTTCGGTTTAGCAATTCGCAATCGAAATTGTATCCAATACATTTATTTCAACGAAACTTATGATTGAGGAAGTGTCTCATAGAAAGGCTTCCCTACGTATGAATGTTATTGTTAAGAAATAAATATTGTTTAATAGGTCAATATAGAAATCCCAGCAAACTTTCTTAAAATAAGTAGATGTATTGGTACAAGTTCGATGGCATTTGCTAATCCAACATAGCTTGTAGTTCTGGATATGTCATTTATGACGATGCCGTGCTAGTTTTGCTATATGGTTTAAAAATTACGCGAAAACAAGTTTTTCTTGTTTTTAAGGCCCCTACACAGTTGTACATTTTGTTTCCCTATTTCTCAACCTCCTCTCATATGTATATAAAGGCGCGGATCCAAGGGGGGTTATAGGGGTTATACCCCCCCCCTTAACGTCCAGGTATACATTGGATAAAATGGTCTTCAATCCTACTTTACACTGGATGAAGTGACACAACTCCCCCCTTGATCATATCCTGGATCCGTGCCTGTATATATGAGGGTGATTCAGAAAGTAATGCCTCCAAGGTGATACCTTTATTTGTGTTTGACAGCTAGCACCGATACAGATATCAGTGGAAAGCTTGCAATGGCAACTACAAATGATGCCATCATTTTTCAACATAGTCCCCATTACGGGCAACACACTTGCGCGAACGCGGAAACCATTGCCGAACTGCTGCTTCCACCTCCGCGTCACAACTGTAGCGTTGGCCCTTAAGGTGATCCTTAAGTTTGGGGAAGACCCAAAAGTCGCAGGGCCCAAGAACCGCACTATAGGCAGGATGAGGCAGAATGTCCGTGAACCTCAGGCGCTGCAGTGCTTCCTGAGTTTTGTGGCTTATGTGCGGACGAGCAATGTCGTGGTGCAGAATAGCCTGTTTATCTTTGCGATTGCGTTGCGATCTGGACCGCAGTCGCTTTAGGGCGTCAACACAGCGATCTGAGTTTATTGTCTGATCGTTTCGGATAAATTCAGTATGCACGACCTCATCCCAATCCCAAAAGAGGGTCAACAACACTTTGCCAGCAGATGAGACAACTTTGGATTTTTTGGCGGAGGAGAGGACGTGTGGCGGTACTTCATCGACTGACGCTTCGTTTCCGGGTCGTAATGGTGTGTCCACGACTCGTCGCCAGTAACAATTCTGCGAAGAAAATCGTCACCTTCCTGTTCATATCGCAGGAGCAGCTGCTGCCAGATTCTCTTCCTCGACTCTTTCATGTCAGGCGTCAGTTGCCGTGGTACCCAAGGAGCTTGTAACGCAGAAGGTCCTTAATGATGTGGTTCACTGAACCAATGGAAATGGCGAGCGTTGTTGCGATCTCGTGTTGTTTGATCCTGCGATTGCCCCGAATCAACTCGTCCATTTGATGTTGATGATCATCATCAGAGGCCGTTGAGGGCCGTCCACTTCCGTGCTGATCATGGGAATTTGATGCGGCTGGATTTTGGTTTTTCAGTCCTTGCCCACCTCCGTACAGTGCTGACGTCAACACAGGCATCCCCGTAAACTGTAATCACACGGCGATGAATGTTGCTGGGCGCACAACCTTCCGCAGTCAGAAATTCAATGACAGCCCGCTGTTTCAACCGGACGTCACCACTGGTGCCGTGGATTGCTCCATTACTCTGGAACGAGAAGAGATAGGATGGTGAAACAAGTGGAATTCTATAGCTTAAACATCAGTGCATTAAAGATAAATAGTTCAGAATGTTTGCAGTACTATTGGCGAAATAGTGGGCTTGGAGGCATTACTTTCTGCATTCCCCTCGTATATTATAAGCTTCTCCCGCCGTTTCTTGCTTGGCTCACAGCCGCTGGAACCGCCTTGATTGGTTCAGTGGGGCCGAGTTGTCTACCTATCTTTTTTTTTTTTTAAAAAAAAGCCAATTATTCAAATTGCTTCTATTTCGTTAGGCCTAGCTGGACCAAACATAATTTAAACATTATTTGACGCAACAGAGAATACTGTTCTTGTCACCGTTTCCAAACACTCTAGTTGTCAATGTTGCCAACCTATTTCATAAAAATGAACTCTTGTGTGTCTGAATGTGAGATATTATCAAGTTACGGGAGTCTTAGCAATTGTTAATAGAATTGCAACGCTAAGTTTTTCCTTCGATACTTTAAGATTAAAATCAATCTACCGATTTACGTACTGTGCAAAATATAACTACAGAAAGAGAAAATAGAAGCACAGGTAACCTGACCCCGTGGTCCAGTGGGTCAGGCCCATATCCAGGATTTCTCTGTTGGAGGGGGACACTGAAAAATCGTTATTTTTACCTGGTCAAATTCGGGCTGTGTTTCTTCGAGGGTTAATCTTTAGTGGGTTATTAGGTTTCAAGGTATTTGCCGGTGATCAATATGGGTAATGAGTTCATTTTAGGACTTACCTTTTAGACAGTTTCACCATCTCCTTCGGGCAGAGATTTCATAGGATCAAAATAGCTAATAGATAGCAACATGAGATGATACGTCTTGCTAATTCGAGATATTTATTCAGATAATGTTAAAGATCATCATTGAAATATTTTGGAAACATGACGGTTCTTTCGTATCTTAGAATGATCTTGATTAAAGACAGCGCCATTATAACGCGTGGACATACTGAAGAAAAGACCACAGGCCTCGACTGGGGATCTCTCAATTATAGAATGTGGATGTGTTAATGAACAACAGAAAAGAGAGTATACATTATTCTGAAATTTCTTTAAAAATAAACATCTACGAGGGATGATAAAATCGGTGACGTAACTAACTGGCTTTGCGCCCCCACGTTACTTTCAGTTGGTGCGCTCATACTCACGGTTTTAGAAATATTATTACTGAGTCACAAATTTGAATTTAATTTTTAAGGCCTTTAAGCAACTTTGGATCAGGCTTACTGAGTCACGACATCTGCGCCGCCGCACTGCGGGGTGTCCGGGGCGATTTTTACACCCTGGATAAAATTCTCTACCTCGATCATGGATTAATTTTGAAGGGAAAAGATCGATACAACTTGGTTCAGAGCTATTTACTAATGTGAGATGGTCGTGAATGAACAACGATATTGTTGTTAGTAATTAACAATATGTATAAATTAAAAATATTTTATATGTGAGTTATTCATGCATTGTTTTCATTTCCTTTCAAAATTTTCTGTTTATTAAAGCACTATGAATATTGGTTTATTCTAGATACGATTTGGGTGAGGTTAGTAGTTTCCTTTTCGTTTAGGTTAAGTTAGTAGTTCTACTTATATTAGGTTAGGTTTGTAGTTTACATTTAGCTTAGTAATTTTCTTTTAGATTATGTTCCGTCAGGCTACCATATGTTTTTATCTCTACACCAACTTACAACTGTCTTATCTCCGCATACCCCAGCACTCTTCACACAAGTACTGTACTTTTGACGAAACATTCCATGTTAATTCGTATAAATTCTCAACCCTGATTCACTTCCAATTATTATTATTAAGATTTTATTGTTTCTTTTTATTTGCTAACTTACCACTTTCTTTCAGAAAATTGCTTTATGACTTTTGTTTTCTCTATTTCATCTCCGTTTTATTGTTTTCTTCTTCTGCTACAGCAACTTTCGCACATTCTTGATCTGACCACTCTGTGTGTTACGTAGCTTGCACATGAAACAAATGAACAACTAATATCAAATTGCAACATTGCCACACTTCGATTATTGTTAAATTAAGGTCTTCCGACACGGAGACAGAACTTGGTCTTTGCAATCCATTCTAAGCCATGGTTTAGACTAAGTCGGATTAGACCAAGTCTAAACGATGACCACGGTTTATGTCTTTGCAATCGGGCCTTAGACGCTACGCGCGATCGGAAGATGTTAACCGATTTTTAAAATCCTTATAATTTTTCTTATCAACGAAAATGGTAAATTTTCGCGTTATAGCTGTTCGAAAATAAGTATTTGATTTTTTCTAACCATGCTACTGTCCATAGCTCGCACAAAAGGGGAACGTATACCTTTTTAAACACACTGAAAAATCATATCATTTATTTTAGAAAATACAATTATAAGACTTAATTTTTAATAAAAAACGCCCCAATGTTTTGTAAAAATCCTCCATTTTAAGCTAAAATATGTTGGAAACGTACTTATTGACCTTATTCGCCAATTAAGTGAGCTAACATATAGTGCACAGACAGATTCATAATAGATGTCTCTATAAAATAAGAAACTGCAATATTATGCTAAACACATAAATGATTGTACAAAGATAAAATTTTCGTCATCATGATCTTTTAACATGAACATGTATTTATTCTTTATGTAAATATTGTCATTAACTCATAAGAATGCTTAAAGTTATTCCAGTATATAATCATATTTTAAGTGGATATGATGCTCATTTATTTGTTAAGGAATTAGGATACAAAAGAAAAATAATCCCAAATAATGAAGAAAAGTAAATAAAGTTTAGAAAATACATTGAAAATTATCGGAAGAACAAAACAAAAGTTATGGATAATGATGAGCTTCCTACAAGAATCGATTGAAAAATCGATGAA
>JAGDQP010029211.1:0-23534 GCA_022664845.1 Lepisma saccharinum | reverse complement strand
TTTGTGTTTGGAATTCTTTCATTTATTTATTACTAGACGACCTAATTATTGTATATTTCCAAGGTAAACCATGACGTGTTTTCAGGCGAAGATCTACAATCCAGTTACCGTAAAGCAATAAAGTGAGGTAGGGAAGTCCGCTGAAGCGACGATTAATAGTCTGTGCCTCCCCCAAACTACATTTTCATATTTGGGAAGAAGTCAGGATATGCTAATCTGACGAGAAGAGGGATGTGTTACTTAGCAAACAAAAACTGACAGCTTTGAAGACAAAAACACTGCAAAAATCTGTTCGTCGTATGTTCAGATCCGCTATCAAAATTTTGTTGTACGCCCCACGATTGACCTCGAGGATCCCACGTACTACCGTAAGTAGTCATAGTCACTGGTTATCCGACGGTCTTGGTTGAAGTCTTTGCATACTTTTTAATGTATTCCGGAGATATAGTGACTGATTAACGTCTGACCAAGGTTCTGGTGTCATGACCGCCGTTCCGTGAACGGTGAAAAGAACTACACACAGAGGATACGCTCTACAGCCCGATACCGGAAGGAATCCCAAATAGCATGCCAGCTTGTGACAAGGTTGATCGCCTCAGTGCGTTGAAGTCCCATCACGAGTGGAGCGACTCGATTTAGGAACTATGCCGATGGGAGATGCATTTTGGTGAATTACGTCACGCTTAAACAACAGTGCAAAACAAGATATGGGAAGTCGCCGGCTTGGTGTATGGATAAAGCATCGGATAACTAGACCGTCAATCCAGGTTCGAATCCCGGCGAGCTGATTAATTTTTTAATTTATTTTTTAAAGAATAATATTTCTTAGTATTTCTAAATAATTGATTCTATTTACGTTTTCCATTTTACTAAATTCTCGGAAATAGTTAATAAACGTACGGTTAGAATTATTTTACACACAATAAAATCATTCCTAAAACAGTATTAACTAACCCCTATCTCTGCTGATTCCTTCGCTACGCTGACAGTTGCACATTTTTAGGTCCAGGACTTAGCCAAGCATAGTGAAAGTCTGTGTAACTGGAAAATAACATGTGTTACACAAAACTTATATACACTCCACGCTTAAAGGATTTATGTAATGAAAATACTTTATATGGCATTAAATTCCATGTCTGAGTTATGAAATACATAACCGACTTGGTTTTAAAACCGAAGCCCCAGCAGCATACTGGTGAAAGCAACGGACAAAAAATCACAAGGTTTCAGGTTCAAATCCAGCCGTAGACAAGCACGAAAAATTTCAACTGCATCTCAAGACGAGAGAATAAGGTGCGTATTGGAAAAAGAATATAAGCAAGATCGCACTTTTTCTAAAACTACTACGGTAATTTCGTTTATTAAGTCCCGCTTGAAACCAGCTTGTCATTCTAGTCTTGCCAATGCTATTTCAACCTTCATTCTTATAAACTAGATTGGTTGACGCAATCTTGTTTAAACCTTCTTAGCTTGATCTGCAAGGTTGCATTCAGTTTTCACACTTATCCAAACAAGCTTAATTTACTTTTGAATCAGGTGAAAATTGCTATCTGGGGTCCAACATATTTTATTAAACGGAGTGTTTCGGAGCTCACTTTACCAAAAACTGTAGGTCCCTTCCTTAAAAGCTCAGTTGTAGGGATGGTATCGAGACGAGACAAGACTGGCATCAGTCTCCTTCTCGTCTCGAATTTTTGAAAACAGTCTTAGTCTTGGTCTCATCTCGACCTGAAGATTCGAGTCTTGGTCTTGATTGTAAACCTCAGTCTCGTCTCGGTCTCGACACGTAAATCTCGGTCTCGTCTCGAAAGACGGTAGACTTTAAAAACTTGCCGTTCCTTTGACTCATTTGAAATGGGTACGCATGCTTTCCAATCTCAGTACAGAACCAGAATATTAATATGTTGTTAATATAGTTTATTACATTGTTAGTTTGGGGGTTTAGATCAGAAATAATATTCTGGAATTGAGAGAAAAACACTGCGATTTTAAATGAAAAAAGAAGCTTTAGTTAGGATATATAGAATACCAATAAGTGAGATACATGAAAATACTTCTAATATGGAAGCGGATCCATGTTATACCACAAATTGCGAAATTGGTATACGGAATATTTAAGTTTTGCTATTTTTAATCATTTTTGTAATTGTCAATGAGGGTTCGAAATTCCCATTCACTCAGAATATGTCCCATTTCTACCAAGATAAAAACTAACAAAATGGCGGCAGCAAACTCTTCATCAACATTGCATGCACAGCTACGATTAAAAAAAAAACAGTTTTCTCATTCTGCGCATGTGCAGAACAAAAACTGAAAATATTCAGATAATCATACAAAAAGTCTCTGAGTTTTCTCCCATTACAATGAAACATGAAATACTAAAAAATTATGTGAAACTTCCCTGAGAATTCCTAGCAACGTTTACAAAAACTTTAACAGTGTATGGCATATGACAAAAATTTTACTTATTGTGAACTTTTGTGCAAGGAAATAATCAAATACAAAGAATTGAAAATACAATTTACTGAGCAGCTACACGAATTTATTAGTATACAATGCTGTTCCTGACTAATTAAAAGAACCAATTCACATGTTCAGTAGTATGGATTACAGTTGCGCCATATATTAAAGCAAAAAGAAAAGATTGAAGTATGTTCCTGTTAGGCGCTACTTTTAAATAACAGCGTATTGCGAATCTTATAAACTGAAATAAGCACACTGGTATTTCAAATAAGCCGTTATTAGATTAAAATGCTAATCCAACAATCCTAGCAAATTAAGGCACTCTTATATCCCCTCTTTGTCCGTCTATCGACAACTTTCGACTCAGGAACTACTAAAGGCCGCTTTAGACGATACAATTTCTCGTACGATCCCTCGTGTGCAATCTCATCGGTTACATTCTTTGATCGTGTAAAGCGCGGATCGTACGATTTTTCATGCTATCTCCGATGTGTTCTCTAAATAGAAACGGTCCTATTTTTCAGCGGATTTTTCGTACAATCTATGACAGCGCCCCTACTGGCAATATAGCGTGCTGTCCTATTCGGTAGGATGAAAATTTCTAGATACGAGTGACACAGATCCAAATATTCACAACCAACTGACCGCAAACACAAGTGTGCTGCTGCGTCAGTCCGTGTATATATTGACTGCACCACTCACGAGCTGAAGCGGATCACGGTCATTCGGGTCATGTTTTGGACCGGGTCACAGGGTCTATGCTTGGGATCCTGCCTGACCTGATTTTGACCCGGAAAGAAGGGAAGAGTTTTTATTCTTTCCTAATAATACACTGATGTATACAGTGTTTCTTTCGGGGGAAGGGGGAGACAAGGCAGGAGTTTTACCTCCACAGCACGAAAAATTCGAAGCCGGAAAGTTCCTAACAATGGTAATAAGATATGGAAATAGACTCATATCCCCGGAAAGAACAAAAATGCCTCCAGGAGTGTGCAAGTGAGGTAGTCGTGTAGTCTAAGCCGTTGCCAGATCACAAACTCTGTCTGGTCATTTGAGTAAAGAGCGGGTCGCCGGGTCAGTCAGGTCATTTATATAGAAACGGGGTCATTCGGATCAGCTAAACCAGTTTCATCTCTTGCACCACTTACATAGTATGTAGAAAATATACTATAAATATAATTTCCACGCAATTGGTATTCAGGATAGGGAGAATAAAAAAAGATCTTCAAAAGTATAAAATGTTCAGTAGGCCATAGTAATTTAGTTAGAATTTTATGAAAATCACTGGGTAAAAGATTGATCACTGGGACAACTGTAGGACTTGCTGCCTGTACCTCTCATTCAACGCTTGAAAACAAGTTATTATTGTGATTTGTGTGGCAGTCACACAGTACCGTCTGCTATTTAAAGCAAAGGCGCGAAAAGTTCAGCAAGGATGTTATTCTTGAAACGCCATAACGATCAGGCACTGGAAACATTTTCTGAATCATCCTCGTACTTCGGACTGGTAGAACACAGGTCGATGTAGACCTACAGCTGCCGTTGCATTAATTTTAATTCAAATCATGTAAAAACAAAAAGTGAAGGAATGAAGGATGAGGCAAGCGGTCAGATAGTTTTAGAATTCCACTATGAAATAAGTGCATCTAATCGAAGAGTAGCAACCCATTTACTCTGAAACCACTGCTTCTGCCATCTGTGGTCAATTTTTGCAACTACCACGAGCTGCAAGGAAAACTTGTGGTTTGCGCCATCTCGGAGAAACATCACGATTCACCAAGCCTGCCGAAGGGCAAGCATTTCGCGCTGAATTAGCGTCGTCATAGCAACAGCCACCATTTCAAATAAGAGCACAAATGTTGACTTCCACGTTTGATGCGCTAAACGCAAAAATTGCAGTCGCAACACTCAAAGCCAGTATGCTTTTACCATACATACTTCATGAAACAGATCAGTATAACAAGGAAAGGCCTATTTTATGAGAAATCCTAACCCTGCCTTATATTGAAAACAAAAACTTCCTTATGGAGCATTTATTAAAATTATTTTCATCCTTGAAATTCTTTTCATCTGTTGTTCAAAACAATAATTAAGTTCGTTTCATTAGCAATTATTCTGAAACTGAAAGAAATCGCAATGTTTAGTATATTAGAAACATTCTAGAACATGAAAAACACCAAGTTTTCCATTTAATATACAGACATGAATGTTATCAACATGCAAATTAACATAACCAGACACATATACGAGTATAACTAATGAACTACTCTGCGGAGACCTTACAGATAATGAAAGCAACTAGTAAAAAGAAATTTGAGATGCCGTCCTAGCAAAAATAAATAAACAAATCTCTGATAGTAATATCACGTACCGTAATTCGAAACGAAGTGAAGCTTTCTATCGGTAATTTATATTGTTTCCTGAGAACTTCATTTATTTATTTATTATAATACTCATCTCTAAATTCAAATAATTCGTACTTGCTGATTTACTAATCAATGAAAACTCATTAATAATGTACGAATCAGGAAGAGTGGATGAAATTAAAACTCACACCGAATGTATTCAGCATCACTTTCGACATAAAGTGCAAGAAACAACAGAGGGACCTTCCGGAGAATAACCGCTGTACAGTATTCTAACATTTATTCATATACACAATGCAGGAAAACGAATAGTTTAAGATTAAAATAACTGTGTCAAATAATATAGGAATTATTCAATGAGCAGCTGATCGAATCATTTTACAATAAACACACAGACAACCGCCACCGTTCAAAATGAATAGTGGACACCACACGTATCAGTATTCGCCGTTCTTGGAAAATTAGCCGTTGTGTACTCGTCCCGATAACTAAATGCATTAATTCAAATATGGGGATAGCAGATAACCGATTAATAAACTGTACTATGAGCCGGTGTTAATAACCATATTTCAGATGATCGTCAGATTTATCTTTGTGCTTTTACTTACGTATTTACTTTGTGCTTTTTGTAATGCAAAAATCTCAGAATTCGCTTCCATACTTTCCCAAATATTCTTATTCCCAATCTATAATCTCAACCAACTATACACTAATGAGGTTACATACTAACGAGGAAACTAGTTTTTCAAGTCTGTTTAGTAGTGAAAATTACACACTAAGGATATTTACTAAAGAGATGGCGCAGGTTCGAGTCTTAATCCAACCATACCGACATTGACAGTTACACCAGGCGGATGCTAAGGTAGATGCTTGAATAAAGGTCATAACTAGTACTTTTCCTTTCGTCTTTCTGCAGTAGAATGAAAGAATGTGATCGGTTGTAGCCTCAAGAAGTTGTAAAATCCAGACATATAGTAACGTTTTTAACATCGACAACGACAAGCAGTTTTCACCTTATCCAGAAATCATCTTATCCTGTAAGGCAAGAAAACAGTGAACGTTTAATAAATCTACGTGCAGATCAGTCGGTTTACGGTTTTAAACTCTTCTTGGACGTGGTTGCAGGCAAAATTCGTAAAACCAGAATTCTATTCTTTCACCAAAATCTGCAAGATTACTTCAGCAGTAAATACTCTGCAGTTCTCAGTGCTTTCCTCCCGCATCTTCACCCTCACCACTGACTGGATTGTTAGTAGCCACGAGCATATGTCATCGTCTGTAATGTACTGGAAGCCGGAAGTCAGTATTCCACCACTCCTTCATATGTACAGTAAACCAAACGTGCTTACCGTACTAAGCATACGTATCGTACGGTATACAAATTGACAATTTTTTTATTATTTGTGTTTCGATTTTTCGTAAATATTCCCCCTTCATTAATCCGAATAGTAGGAAGTTTACTATATATTAAACAAAATTAATGAATATTTGGTATTATAATTGTGCAGTGTATAGTGTGTGCCTGTATGTATTATATGGAGAGTTTCTATGAATAATCTAATAACCATCTGTTTCAGAACAATAAACCTATTTGAAAACCAAAACCGCCTCTTTTCAAGTGCAACATGAATAATATATGAATTACTGAATAATCAGATGCTGCATGTTTCATATTATGTCCAGCTGCCAGCTGGAAAATCGCGTAGAAAGAGAATTGTAAAACCATATATTAGGTGTTTGCCCGAATATCCCTTATTTCCAATACATAATCGAAACCAAGAACGAATGATCTGAATTAACAAATCTCAAATAAACAGAATACTAACCAAGATAAAACAAAAGCATTTCACCAATTATAAGTTAGGAATGTCCTTTAGGACAATACTTACGACGTATGGAGTTTTATGTTACTTAAGAATTCCAGGGTGTCCAGCGAACAATAACAAAGAAAAATCCTTGGCTTTTCCCGGTATTCCAGACTAAAATAACATTTTTTTAGGTTGTCGTCGACACATTAATGCAAGGGAAAGGATTGAAAAATAAGCTTAATTTTACGTTCCACACGCAATAGCATGTAAGTTAGGTTAAAAGTAAGGGGTGACCGACCGTTTGTAGCTGGAACACAAATTCCTGCAAGCATGTGCAACGCCCTTCTGTTCTCCATTCCAAGAACAGGAACCAAACATCCACAAATTGAGCAAAGAACAAACTGTTTTCCCCCGTTTTATTACTTTAATTCTTGCAACAAATGTTTCATACTTATTTAAGTAATAAATATGTCTTCGTGTATAGTTTCGCTTTATATTAGGGTGACCAACCGTCCCGGGTTACCCGGGGCTGTTCTGGTTTGGACCCTCGAAGTCCCGCGTCCCGGCAGACCTTCCCCGGGACGCCTAGAGTCCCGGTTTTGTTCAAAATCTGTAAAAGAGAATGAAATCATAACTGAAAATATTAATAAAAAAAAATAAACTTTTTAAAGACATACTTTTCTTAAACAATTCGTACTAACAAATACTTTTGTTTATACATGACTAAAAAGAAAATCATGGGGCGCGCTACTTGAAGAATTTATCAAGTGACTGTATATGAGAGAGCGATCCATCTTTTTCTTTTAGTGATGTATAAACAAAACTATTCTTTTCTTTTTAGTACGAATTGTTTAAGAAAAGTATGTCTTTATTAAAAATATTTTTTAACCTCAATCCTAAAGTGTTCTGCAATCAGTCAAACTCCATAGCGTTGCAGGCTAGTGTTTATGGGTAATATTAAAAAAAGCACGTATGGCCTACGTATGTGTGAGAATTCAACTATCATATTTGGGGAATCAGTGGCGTATAGGAAAAACGTATTCAACGGAAATACGTGTCAACTTGAAAATTTCAAATAGAAACTAGGAGTAATTATTATTTAGATGAAAACAGTACTTTATTCTAAACTATTTTCAAAGGATCATCGCGATCGCAACCGTTTCGGAGAGACAGTTGATTTAAAAGTTCCGCACCATAGGACAACTCCGTTATTACTACAGAGAGCTTAAACTGCAAAGAGGGAAAATTTGTTCGTTTTAATCGATCGCGCTTGAAAACACACACAAATGAAACGATAAATAATTTTCTTTTAAATTTGAGTGTGGTTACTTCTTTCCAGTTTTCGCTCTCTGTTTTAAGGTTAATGAAAAGCAACGGTTTCCACCAAAAGATGGCAGCACTATCTCCGTATATGTCTTATGTATTTTTATCGTTCCACGAAATTTCAATGTTGCTCCTACAAATTCAAGCCTAGAGAGTTCTAACTTTCAGGGAAGAAAGTTCATAACCAATCCAAGAGTTCGATCAATGCCAATTTTTAATTTTCTTTTTTGTTCATTGTTATAGGTTTTGATATTAACAACAATCAAGCTATTTCAACAATGAAGAAAAACGAAAATAAAAAATCGGCATTGATCTAACTCTTGAATGGGTTATGAACTTTCTAGGCTTTAATTTGTAGGGGCAACATTGAAATTTCGTGCAACGATAAAAATACCCTAGACATATACGGAGGTAGTGCTGCCATCTTTTGTTGGAGATCGTTGTTTTACATTAACCTTAATAATGGGGTTGTCTTATGGTGCGGAACTTTTGAATCAACTGTAGCTTCCAAACGGCTGAGGTGATCACTTAAAAAAAAAAACGAAAATTTGTTTAGAATGAAGTTATGTTTCCATCTAAATGATTGCTCCTAGTTTCGATTTAAAATTTTCAAGTTGATCCCGTTACACCTTATATGCCAGTGACTCCCCAAATACAATAGATTAATTCTCCATATGAACTTTTATCATTAAAATTCTTGTTTCAGTGTTTTATACCCAGTAGTTTTTTGAGTTATGAGGATGGCCAATGGACGACTTGGGTGACGTAATACTGTTCCTGTAACTCTTAACTATTGTAGATCCAAAACCGTATAAAAACGTATTTCCCCAAAATTGTTTTGTTTTAATGTTTATTCCCAAAATGTAAAGAGTTACCCTAGTTTCTATTTCAACCTTTCTACACCGCTGCATATAAAAAAGTTGGCTTTATAAAAAGTTGGTCACCCTACTTTATATGTTCCTCCGGATATTTCTTTTTCTTAGGTGGATTTTGCAGCAAATGAACGTTTCAAACCCATCCCACCACTAGCTATCATAGTGTTAAGGTACAAGCAAGAATAAGAAAGAAAGCGATTGAAGATGCTATGTCAGTATTTGCTCGGTGTAACTAGTAAACAATTAGGAAAATCACAAAATCAGATCCCAAATTCGAACTCAAGGATTACTGATTACGAGGAAACAAATGTAGTCTTTCCCTGTTGTAAAGATTGTGTTAATTTGGAGTTTTCACTGATTCAGTTAGACCACATATATTCAATCGTTTTGTGGTTCGTGTTTGACAAATATTTCATGCCTCAATGAATTATCTACACGTAAGTCTTCCATGTTAGAGAATGACGTTGTTGCCAAACGATGTGCTATACATTCGTCTCCTGCTTGGCTACTTAGAAGTTGTGTATAAACCTTAAACTTGGCAATGTTTACTTCTGTCACTCGACAGCTCACGCCAGTACTGGGTTAAGCTATTTATGGGCCATGGTCTATTGACTCCCGCCCTGGGCTAAATACTCTGTTAGGGCCTCTGTTACCTATCTCCTGCAGTCGTCAAAGTAACTAATTTATCTGTGGCGGGGGCTGCAGCCCCTTTAGACCCCTCTTATCCGGATATGACTCACGCTTCATCCAGCAGAAGGATGGGGAGCATGTTGAAACAGACAAGTTTCTTTGTCGGTCTCACAAATTACTGTATAATCAAACTACTCACGTGGGAGCTTTTTTTAACAACTGATAATAAAATTACGATGTTATCACAACGATATTTCCAATATTACATTTTAATATCCAACAATCAATTTACAAAGCGTCATAGAATAAATCCATTCCATACTTTAAAATTTAATAGTGTTTCAATTTTCTATGAATAATGGTGTGGCATACTGCATGAATCTGTTTAATATTACGAATAAAACCTAAAACGTAGCTTCCCACAGTAAAAATAAATCACCGTTCTGCCGCTGAAACGAAAATTCTGGGAAGAAACCTGCGCTGGTCGCTAGCTAAAATGATAAAGCTTCTTGTAAGTATAAAATTAACTTCGCTAACATAAAACAAGGTGCGGAAGATATATTGCGTCCTTTGCTTTCTTTGCGTGTACTGAACTTGGATTTAAAAATTGTTCCAAGCAATTTGCTCTGTAATTCTCGCATCTATTATTTTAAAACGGATCCAAGTGGGATACACAGTGTGCTACATCTTGTTCTGGCAAGGGAAGATTAGTTTATTATGCAAAAAGGAAATTGCATGGAAGGACGTTCTAGGAATATATTTACATCTGGTAGCGATACGAAGGAAAGTGATCTTTAGAGGTTTAGACATAATAATAACAATGAAAAATAATTCATCCTATATACCATAAATGAAAATAAAAATGATTGCAGGCGGAAATCCGTTTACTTTTATAGAAGTCGTTGAAAAACTTTAATAGCTTCCTGACCAATTTTTGTCTCTTGATAGATTGTATTATACCTAAAACAAAACACACACAATATTATAAGATGCCAGTAGGAAGCAATTAATTATCAGCTGATATCATTATTTTTCCTCATTCCATTCCCCTTGCTTTCACGAGAAAATTCTTTCGTGTTTACTCAATTGCAATCCATTGTTTATAAATGCTAAAATAAAAGAAGCACGGATGTGTGATGGGACGTAAAATCAACAGAACTGACCACAATACAACAGACAAAGCAAACATACAGCGACATGGTACAATCCAACAAAACTCATATTTTACTCTTTCGGAATTACAGTACATAATTTTCAAATAAATGCTTATGTAAGAGAAAAATAGCACGTATGAACAAGCTTCCCCACAGGCAGTAACCGCCCATCTTACCCCAGACATCTCTACAAACTACTTTCTTAGAGTTTTGGGTTAGGTGCTCGGTATTACTGCTTACTCTCTTTCCCTCACTTTATATATTCAGCGTTTAAGTTAGTTATTTGGGTGTATAATTGTTTAATAACCACATACAACCAACTTTTTTGAAAAGATAATTTTAAGTGATTTTGAAGCTTTTAGACATAATTCTTTAACTTTCATATTTAATGAACTTTTAAACAATCCAATCAAATCTGGAAAGCTCGTCAACTATGCAAGAGACATACTAAACAAAGCCATAAAAACTAGCTTCAGGTTTTCACCCTCTACCTGAATTGTATTGAATTTCTAGGTGAATAAATACAAACTGCAATTGTATGCCACGAAGTATGAATAAGATACTTATCGAAGATACACAGCTGATAAAAAAAGAAACTATGTTCGCAGTTGAAATTATGCCCGAGAAAGCTCGAGAGTACACGGAATAAAAACTATAAGAATTTTAGAAAATATCATAACCTTAAATGTTCTAGAGCCGATACTTTATTTTGAATGGGTCATTCTAGTAACTTCTGACATCGGTCCGTCACGTTCTAGTTAAAATCCACAATCACAAACATCCATGCCCCAGCTGGAATTCGAACCCGGGATCTTCGAGTCGCTGGCTTAGCGCCTTAATCTACACGGCTACCAGGTCGGCTCTAGAGCCGATACAATGACTGGTTTGATGTACATGCTATTAATTTCTACGGACCCGATTACAAGCATAATTTGCCAAAAATGAAACTAATTTTACAACAATATCTGGATTTTGGGGTACTTCCCTGAACCAGAAACTTCGAAAATAATAATTTCCACCAAATATCCGTCCGAAACTATACTGGTATTAGGCAGTTTTTCGATATTTTAAATGCAGTAAACAAAATAATAGTTTTGTCGTGGGTGTCCGACGTGTGAGCTAGTGGGCTACGGCGCTGGCACGCCGTTCGTAAGATTGCAAGTTCGAATTCCGTCTGGAGCATGGATATATGTGGATTTTAAACTCATCTCGTTCATATCATCGTGACGGGCCGAAGTCCATAGTTATTAAAATGGTCCATATAAAATAAAGTTTACCTAAGTCCCCCCACTCGAACAACCATATGTTGGAAATGTCAATTAATAAGTATATTCTAAAATACAATTATTTTGGACAAAAGTTGAATCGAAACACTAGGTCCTAATCAGGAACGAAAGAAGCTTATTCTTTCCTTACTTTGATTTCAGTGAATATGTCTTATGGAGTTGTTAACTAAGCAATATATCTTGGAAAGTGTTTTCTATTTAAGAAAACTGATTATTAAGTATTTGAACACAGGTAATATGTCAAGGAGATTATGAATAGTTGGTTTATCAATACCGTAATCAATGATATAATCCGTAATATATTTTCGGTATGTGTCAATGAGTAGTTTACCAGATGCTAAGGAAGCCTCTTGTTGGGAAAGAATGTTTGATTATGCATACCCATCTTTTGAGATTTTTACAATAAATGATCAATTTAGTAGTTCATTGCTCATTTCGGCATGTTATAGGAATCTAGGAACAAATATACTTTAACAGGTAGTCACGGCCACAAAGTTACATTGTATGCTATACATTGTCCTATCCTGTGAACCCACATATCATCATCAAGTAAGCTGATACACGATATAATATAGGAGTCATAAAAATACAAGTAAGATCTTCCGCCTCAATCCGAAACTGTATTGAAGTAGTAAAACAATCTGACAATTACATATTGCAATCTTCATAAATGCAACTTGTATGAATTTAGGTTCATATCATGTGAGCAGAGATAGCAATATGTATACTGTAATACATATGCACCATCTTTAAATTTTGATTATGCTGCCCTCAGGAAATCATGGGTATGAAACTACTTGATAGTTATACCAACAAATACAATACGAATAATGATGTTACCTGGACTAAGAATCACAGAAAAACCCACTACTTAAACAAATAATCATAAATGTCTTTTTTAACAACAAAATGAAAGCAAATTCAGAGAGAAGATACGCTGGTGAAATCCCTTCGAGGTGAACTTAAAATGCAGTCAAGTTAACACATATGTTAATTTGTGGGGGAAACGAGAATACTGGATGAACGTTGTCTTGAACGCTACAGACATAATGATAACCAACTGTATGGCTTAGGGAACTCGGAAGTTCATTGCCGCAATAACAATCAGTCGCCAATGGATTCTACCTTGGGCAGATCAAGCCAGTTTTCAACATGAACATCTACTTCTAATTTCGACATTTCTTCTAATATCGTCATCCCAACGACCTCTTTCCCTCCAGCTTACAACCACCATGGAATATAATCTGCCCCACCCACCCCATTCGAGCTACATAGCATGCCCATCTTAGCAGTCATGATTTCATTATTCTTATAATATCGGGTGAAGTCTGTGAAGTTCTGCACTATTCAGTCTCCTCCATTCTCCGGACATTTCGTTCCGTTTTGGCCCTATATTTTTTCTGAAAAAAAAAAAACTTATTTTCAAAAACTAATAATTTATGTCCACTTGCCAGGTCGTACTCCAACTTTCGTAACTGTAAAGTATTACCGGCAGAAAATGCGTTCTGTACATTTTCAATTTCAGCTTTCTTTATGTTAATTACGAAGTTAGGAGTCTCGGACTACTCGATACTACGCGACTTCTTATTTCTTACGTGACCATGTTCTTGCTTGTTATAAAGTGCGCTTAAGTATCAAAATGAGTTACTTTCTCTATGATTTCATTATTGTCTTCATTTCCTTCATTTTCTGTGTTTCGGCTTGTTATCATGTACTTTCTTTTCTCTAAGTTTACCTGTAGAGTTATTGCACAATTCTAAGACATCAGTATTACGATATTGCGATATATTGTAAGCACTAACCTATTTCAGAAAGAGCTGTTTATAATATTATGGGATGTGGTAACTAATAAGACAGTATCGGAAGAGCTTCGAACACAATTATTATAACCGATTCAGAAGAATGTACAGTACAGAGAAATCTAACACGGACAGTTAGCTGACGGATCTCTCTCTCAAGGAAAACAAATAAGAAAAAGAAGGAAAATGCACAATATATGAAGGAGCCACAAAATGCTATCATAACTGAACAAGGCAATTTAAAAGGACAAGTGAAAGAAGAATGTCACAATTTCTTATACAGGAAGGTGGGGAATACAACGCAGATAGGTCAAGTTTTAGGTAAACCATGTTTGGTAAACCTATCTTTTCCTATTTCCCCACACTACACGCAATAATCTCCCACGGGGTGGATAATATTGCGTAAACGCTAAGTGTAATATAAAGAATTATTTCTAGAAACTAAATAACAGCAAAATGACATGAAACAGGATTCATATTGAAGTACAAAGTTTAAATCAATCACGTAGTTGTTATTCTTTATACACACAACAGTAAGGTGCTGTAAACAAAAATTCCGTAAGTGCACATTATTTCCCCACCTTCACATACTGCAAAGGTAAGAAGTTGAAATTACATCCCTTTAGGTTCTATACTAATGTTGAAATTACGAGCATCTGTAAATCTTGTGTTTGCATGTATTTGACAATGGGTTCCACTTTACTTGAAAACAGGGTGTACGAATCTCGTTTGTCAGTTGTTTCTCTTACATGTTAGTGGAAGTATAAACAAGCGCTGACATAATGTAGGTCTCGTTGGTGTAATGATGTATTTCCACTGAATAATGTAATTTGGATTATTGTAAGGAAGCATTCATATACTGAACGTTTGCATGTCTTGAAGAACCATACTACATGCAATTACAAGTAATTCTCCACGTCTAAGAAACATTACGAAGGAGCTATCAGTCCTTGTAATTAACATGGATATGGAATTGTTAATGTGTAGATCACGTTTGTTGATGTAATAAGAGATACCTTCGCTGAAAACCAGTTTATTTTTGTGATAAATAATAGTATGAATGGATGACTGTGATCGGCTTAAATATGACTACATGCCACGTCATAACAATCAGGTTCTAATCAGTGTTCCTTTATGTGTAGATTGGGTTGGATTAGCAATTTGCTTATCTATTACATATTTGACAACAATAACGAAACGATATCTGTATAGCAATAGCTAATAATAATAATAATAATAGCCACAGTTATTACAAAATATGTACATGACGTAGAATGATTCCTTTTATTCAAGAATAGACTTAAATAACGTATTATAGTACTCAGATCTTAATGTACTTTACCACGACTCAGTACTGAAAACCAGAATGAATTACTCTAAAAGAGGTAGGAAATAAAATAAATAAAATGTTTTAATACATAAATAATCATGTTTTCATCTAATCCTCATGGATATTTTAATCTTGAATAACAACATACAATATTGATATTTATCTGGATAACTAACTTCGGCTTTTCCACAATCAAATGGAATGGGGCTAACAGTCTCATTTTTCTTTCAGAAAACAATATTATTCTCTAATATTAATATTAGTAGAAAGCTGAATTGTATGCGTACCTGCAGATGGATTAATAATACAGTACTTATAATAATTTAATAATAGTTCTGTGTGCATGACTCCTTCTCACATTCTATGGTGACCATGCAATCTAAAGAATATAAATGATGGATAAAAGTCCACTTTAAAATACAAAGACGGTGTTTACAAAGATAATTATTTTCCTTGTACCCTTGTAACTAAAGAAAATATAGTAACAGGATGCCAGAACGTGCATTCCCACTTTATTATAGATTTTCTCAATTAGCGAAGTAGCACTCTTAATGCAGGAAAATTAAATAAAGTGAGATCACTTTTTTTCTTTCAAGAGAAAAACCGCAAGCGAATGTACAAAAAATACAATATTAACATTATTAGCTTCGTGTTTAGTTCTTTGAAAATGTATTTCTTTACGATTTAGCTCTAATTTTATTAGATCAGCATATAACCGAGAGATGGAACTTTCTGTTTGCATGTTGATAGAAGAGCTTTCCAAGAACTAGAGTAATTAATTTAATTACTGCTCTGTGAGTTTACCGACCAGGTTTCCTGCTCACAGTCAATGCCTACCTACATAAGTATAGGATAGAAATAAATTGTCATTACATTATCTGTATTTTGCTCTTGCGTTTTTCGATAGAAGCACACGTGTACATACACATTTGTAAAGTTTCACGTACGTGGGTGTGCATTCATCTTGAAAAAAATGTATATAAAATATAGTATTTTAAAAGCAAGAAAGTTCATTACAGACTTCGAAGACTTACTCATTAACTCGAGATCCATCTTGGACGTCCAAATTACAACGAATTCACTTTCCAAAAATAATGGAGATTCCAATACAATATTCAAAATGTAAGTTAAAATACTTCTGTTGAAAGTAAAAGCAATTTTATCTAATTTCACTTTCTCCTATTTTCGGATATCTAATTCAGCACCCTTTACAAGGGATGAATGTCCATTATAAAAATTGGAATTAAATCCTTCTAAAAAGATGACATATTTTGTTTTAAGAAGAAAGTGTTGCAAAAATGACGCTTGCCGCCGCTGGTGTAGCAGTTTGCTCCATCAAAAGCAAGAAAATTCAAAATCTCATGGCGACAAATCTCTATACCAGCTTCCTTTTATAGTTTCATATATGTCGCCTGATCGCCTATAACGTATTCGAAGGGACAAAGGATAAGGATTGCTTTACTGCAAACGGCTTAAAATTCATATGCAAATCCAATACATTGTTCAAGCTCAATAAAACAAGTTTCTAAAAATGTCGAAGTTAGATTTTTTATGTAAAAATCACACAAAAAAACTCATTTTGGAAACTACAAATACGTCGCTCATTTTGGGGTATTAATAAATGCAGAGCAGCACTTAATTTCTAGCAAACTTCTGGGACCATCTGTAACGTCTTTTCTAAGCGAGGGATGATAAATGTGACTAATACCCTAGTGAATAAAGGGTCTGGCTAAAATGCATGACGCAAATATCAAAAGCTCCACGATTATAAGCTGATTAAATTACCGTGATAAGAACGACACAATTCCAAAGTTGTCCAAAGGTCTTTTTTCTCTTTAAAAAAAAAATCAAAATTCTAAAATTTCAAGTTCAAGAAGGACAAAAACAAAGGCTTCGTTTCTGATTAACCAAGTGATTAGACTTGGGATAAACAGTACTTAATGTTTGCAAATATATACATAAGATGGCAATGTTTGATGCCATTAATAAAATTCTACCTATCCAATAATTCATGATACTGATGCTACAAATCGGGCAACGAAAAATGAAATTTAAAACAAATATTTAAACAATTTTCAAAAAGGAAATTCAATAAAATACTTTTATAGCAGCAAAATTCTTTTCATCATAGCAAAACTATATTCAATCATATCGAAAACGTGTAGTTCTAAAAACTGAATCCTACAGAGAAAGGAAAAAGTGGACTCAACCTTTTTTCTTTTGTTTTCGGATATGATTGCCAGATAACCTGGTTAAAAGAGCGAAATTATTCCCGTCTCGTCCTGCCTCCAACGGGGAAGCCTTAATCAAAAATCCAAAACCATATCTCAGGGAGAACATTTAAGTCGATACCAAACGGCCACATTTCCCAGTGAAAAAGCGTTCTAATTCCCAAAACGAAGATATCGCTTAATAAACCAACTCCTCTAGATTATTACGTTATTTCTTTCTGCAGCTACGTAAGGATTCATACAAATTAATTAATAATGTAAAATATAATTTTAAAAAATATGGTTTATTGAAAAAACGTCTGGTTTCTCTTACACGATTTACTTGATTCATTTCTGTCATGTTCTTGGAGGCTGCTATTTTCAGACTGTTAACGGATTTATATTCACACGTAGTTCTGTTAATGAACACAGAGTACCGTCTTTAAAATTACTGACACTCGAAACAAGTAACCACAATGATCAAAAGTTGGTGTATTTACAGTAAAACTAAAATCCGGATACTGTAACTACCTAACTTTAAATAGAAATTTACGGCTATCTGTTACACCAAGTCGATTTTTACGTGTCACTTATTAGGCTGCGAATCAAATTCACAAATATTTGGAACTCCGTCTCTATTTTCGATTCCCGTCGTGCTAGCCAATACATTCATTATCATCTTTGTCCAATTCTACCAGGTTAACTTAGAATTTGAATTTAATTTTTAAGGTCTTTAGGCAACTTTGGCTCGGGCTGGATGGATGGATGATGAAGTGAATTGATGGAATGAAGGTGGGAGGAAGCGGAAGAGCCCGAAGATAACCCACGTACACAGTGTTTGTCCACCACGAAGCCCACTTGGCATGAGCATTCCTCATTGAGCACGAATCGAACCGACGAACCCTAGCACCAGAGGTGAGCGCTTTACCATAGAGCCACCGCGGCCCAACCTCATCATATTAAAGAGCGGAAACACAACTGAACGAGGGCAATTTGCGTTTACGCTAAGAATCATTACCTATTCTGTGTAAATTCATAACATTCAAGTTACAGATTCTGCTGAAGCACGAGAAATCAGGTTGAGACTTGAAGAACTGTCAGAGCTCATTAAATAAAGAAAAGTTCTAGAGAGCGAAGAAACGTTATTTACATTGTCGTTGTCTTGTGTACTTCGTTATAGGCTATAAAGTTAATGTTGGACAACGAGAACCTATTAAGATAAAAAATGTATAAATAAAAGATTATAGATATACAAGTTAAAGGATCTCTGGCTTATTATTGATACTGTATCGTGGAAATATTTGTATGTGGTTATGGGTGATCTGTATGTCTAAATATACAAACGGCCAAAGCAAAATATGTGTTATTTATTATATTGATACTGTATATGTGGAATATAATTGGTAGCGTAGTCTTCGACACAGAGCTTACGCTTTCATATGAAAAGGGAATTGATATCTTTTTATACATTGTGCTATGTATTGGGTGTCCTAAAAGCTACACAATCCGCTTTTCCATAGTGCGTAACCTAAACATATAGATATATTAAATCACAGACATTCCTGAACTCAAATGTAGCCCTGTATATAGAGAAATTGTTAAGCTGAAAAACCAACCAAACATCAATCATCTTTCAAGCACGGCTGTAAATACATATTGCCACAGTCGGAAGTCATTACAGAGCGCTGCAGCAGTACTCATCGAGCATGAGAAAGAAACTCCTATCTAAAATATTAAAACTTTGTGCGGAGTATTAATTGTATTCCGAAAACGTAGTTCTTTTAATATTACAATGGACTCTGGGTAACACTGGGTGCTCATGCGGTAACACTGAGGGATTGGTTATTCCTCTCTCTACCTCACTATGTCCTTTTCAACGAGAAAACAAACAAGGAACAAGCTAAAAATGTTCCGTATCCTATCAAAACAACATTTATCTCAAATTCTTTATTTGTTGCAACCACAACACCTAATGAAGTTCTTAGAGTCATAAAAAAGTTCAAAAACAAGTCGTCTAGTGGCTACGATGAAATTCCAACAGTCATAGTAAAAGTTTGTGCTCATGTAATTATCCGACCAATGACAGACTTAATATATTTAACATTTATCCATGGTAAATTCCCTCACTGTTTAAAGCGAACTATTGTAATACCACTGTTCAAAAATGATAACAGAAAGGGTATAAAAAAACTATAGGCCTATTTCACCCACCTCCACGTTTTCAAAAATATTTGAGTCAGTCATGTATATTAGATTAAAATGTGATCAAGAATATAACAACATACTCTCGAATTCACAACATGGATTTATAAAAGGTTGATCCACAACAAGTGTCCTCTACGACTTTATGCAAGTAGTATTAAATTGTTTTGATAACAATATCTTATTAGAATATTCTGCGACCTTACTAAAACTTTCGACAGTGTCGATCATGGCATACTAATAAAGAAACTGGATCATTACGACATAAGAGGCATACCTCTCTTGTGGCTTAAAACACACTTCTCTAATAGAATTCAATTAGCTGAAATCAGTCACAACAATCAAAACACCGGAGTAGTGAGTAAATAAATTATTCCCTTATGAAACAAGGCACAGGAGTTCCACAAGGATCAGTTCTGGGTCCTTTATAATTTTTAATCTATACTGTAATAGGGACGCAATATGTGTATCAGTAAGACACGTGCTCAAAACAAGCAGATGATGTAACCAAAGTAGTTATAGTAAATTACATAACCAAGTAAAGGTAGCAGACGACGCCGACTCCAAGTGGAGAAATTATGAAGTGCTCAAGTCACGCCTATCAGGAAGACAGAAGACACCTTTAAAAGGACCACCAGATATCAAAAGGGTATCACTTCGACAATGGTCACCTCTTCCCTTCCCTCTAACTTGGTCTTGAAGTCAGATCCATCTTAATAACCACCGACTTGGTTTTGGAGTCGGAATAACCTCACCTTCTGACTTGGTATTTGGAGTCAGATCCTTATCATCGCTGCAAACCTATTTTCAATGACACTAATATAAAAGAGGTGAACCACATATAAATCGCACGTCAGCCTATGTTCCGGGCATTACTCAGTGTATGTATCACATCACATTTATGGTGTCTTTTGTAATAAAACGGTGTCAGCCGAAAAAGTCAAACAGTTCTGTATTCTTTATTAAACCAAACAAATATACGATCCTAAGTCGGAAGGCTCTATCTCCTAATTTATTAATGTACAACCAATAAATCATTGCGATATTAACGATCTACCTGAAAAATCTAACAAAGAGAAAAGTCACTCTTATGATGATGATACTAATGTATTACTAAAATCGACAAATAGTGAAATACAGTAATATTACCTTATCTCAACTCACACGTTGATTCAATATCAATAAACTTAAATCCAGAAAAAAAAAACTAATTGTATTCAGTTCCACCCGCACCAATTAAACATAAAATCTCCGCCGATAATCAACATAATGAACACCGAAATCGAATTTTCTACTTCGACAACATTTCTTGGTATTATCGTGGATGATGAATTAAAGTGGGATGAACATGCAGGTCACCTGGTTAATAAACTTTCTTCCGTTATCTTCCAGTTAAGAATCCTAACTCACATTCTCGACAGACCTAGTTTAGTTTCTGTCTACCATGCACTTTTTCACTCTCTGCTAAGGTATGGGATCGCATTTTGGGGTACTTAAGAAGAACCTACGTATAATATATATAAAACAGAAGCACGCCGTTACAATAATCACTGGAAAATCCAAACGCACTTCATGCAGGGGACTATTTAAACAACTTACTTTACCATGCGTATATATTTATGAAGTACTGTATCTAATACACAGTAATAAAAAGACAGAATCAAAACAAAATGATGACAAGCATGGTTATCCTAAGAGACATAAATCAGATCTAGCTATTCCATATCACAGCACATCCAAGTACGCCTCTTCATTTACGTAAATCGGTATTAAACTGTACAACAAACTTCCCAATTGGAAAAAGAACTCGCCCAACCCTTCCACATTCAAACAATTACTTTTTTAAAAAAAATCTTCCAACCGGGAACTCATATTACAGTATAGATGAGTTCTTGGAAGATCCACACTTACAACGCTGTTAAACAATTTAATAAGGGATATCTTGTAATTATAATGTATATATCGTATTGTATTTAGTTCAGTTTCATGTACTATTATGTTATTGTAGGAGTCATATAACATTGTATAACTCCAAATGCCACTGTATCGTACATATGATTGTATTTAATCATGATTGCCATAATCATTATATATAATAATATTATGTTTGTTGTAGTTTTGCTATCATAATATGTTATTGTCTTATTCAGTTTTACTGTTTTATGTTCAATGTGTGTCGCAATTTGGGTGTCATATCTTATGGTGTTATTCATTGTTACTGTTTCGTGTTTAACGTTTGTTGTATTTTGCTATATCGTTTGTCCTAATTCATTTTACTGTGTGATGTTATTTTTTAATTTATTTTTCATATAGCATGTATTATTCATTTTTACTGTTCTCTGTTCAACACTTGATGTCATAATCATTGTATTATATCTGTATAATTGACATGTTCCATACCACAGTGACCAATAGTACTTACATATGGTCTCCGGAACGCAATAAAAATCAATCAATCCATCAGTCGAGACAAAAATAATTAACTTGACTACACTCGGAAACCCTGAAATTGTCCAATGCGAGTTCTGATTCTCAGTTGTTCACTGCACGAAAATAATGAAAGGGAGAAGAATTGCTTTCCCATTTTACCTATGGTTCCCGGGTGTAACTAAACTGTTATTTTTTTTCAAACACTTTAACTTGTCCCTTTTCCGTGAGATAGAAAGAGTTAAAACACATCTTCCAGTGTCACTCCCCACCAACAGTATTGTCACAGCGCACTGTAATGGTTAAAAAATCGGACTACACTGTTAATATCCCTCCACAAAACTTGTAATATTTTAAATAGGGAGTGCCTCTCTCATTTTCAATAAGAAGTCGAGTATCCCTGGAAGTTTTTTAGTAACACAGAAATGCTGACATCAGTTACATAAATGGATTTGTTCAGGAATATACACAGTTTGTAATTTTAAAAATTTCTGGCAACATTTTTTACAGATAAGTAAAAACAAAGTTGAAGCAAATTAAGAATAACCGTAACATGGGGCATGGAAAGGATTAATTTATTATGGAATACCTAAATTAATCGTATGTAAATAAGAGCTACACTAAGAAACGAACTTAACTTACAAGTAAAAAAAATCCATATAAGGTAAACGCACCGGTAAGGGACAGTGTACTAGTAATGGACACTTGAAGAGAAAAGTTATAAAATACGATTTTCCTAAGGGCGGTAATTAATCATTTGACGTACATGGGAAATTTTAATATAGTTTGTTCGGATGCCACTGAGTATTATTAGCTCGTCATGCTTTCATCTCATATTTGTGACATGATGTTGAAGTTAGGTCAGCGGCGTATTCTCCATGAATGCAAGGCATGCATTGCATGCCTTCGGATTCTAGTTTATTTTATTTTATTATTTTCCAAGGAGAAAACAGAAAAGATTTTGAGAAATTACGGAACTTCACCTGATATCCTAGATCAGAACCCGTTATAAGAAAGTTGGCAGCTGGCACTCGCTGGCAGTAAGTAGTTTAGTAAACTGTTCACGTGTGGCGCTGCAGTATTCTCGTCTATCTATGTGGGCGTCTACTCAAGATCTTTGTCGTCCGCTTGCCTGTAAACGCGTGTTTTATTGGGCGAAAGACGCGGGAGAAATCCGAAATGCATGCAAAGCTAAAAGTTGCATTCAGCATAGTTGCCAGCTAGAGAGAGTGTGTGTTGCAGCGCCGTCAATGTATGTGAAATTCCACAAAATGTTTGCGTGGAGTGGAATTCTGTGTGGAATATGTGTTGATTTTCAGAAAAATCACAAGATAAACTTCTAAATGTTATATACTCATATTTTCTTGACTTTACTGAGGACACTTCCTATTTTCGCCTTTCATCTAGAAAAGGATAAAAGTTATGAAGTAACGTAATTACTTCCTCCTTAGTGGTAGCTGTAATTTCCGTGAGCGGCAACAGATGATCAAATTCTTTCTTGCTCTCCATGTCTTCTGTATACATACCGCGCCATCCTATTCTTTTTCTGTAGGAAAATTTAACACCAAAACGAGAAGAAATTATCACCTTTTCGGTTCCAGTTCTCGCATAAAAACTGGCATGCTATTGAAACATTTGTAGATCACCTGTGAAACTACCAT
>JAGDQP010029210.1:2382-23535 GCA_022664845.1 Lepisma saccharinum | reverse complement strand
GGACTAGACCTGATTCATGATAGTACCTCGTATGTGAAGAACTTGTTACTGTGTGATATTCATCCTTACTCAGAGGTGCAATATTTAATTACAGATAATAAGGAGTTGTATTACAATTTCCGCTGCTGTTGTGGATGTTTATAGACCTCGAAGTTATTTGGCTAACTATGGAAAAAGCCTTATTATATCATTTACATACATATTTTTCACCCATATGATAAAGTTTCGTCTCCAAAACAAAAAATACAGAATCTACAAGTTAAATATTGCACCTTATGCTTCGGTAACCCAGGTGTCTTTCTTGCTTGTTGGGTTGTCTATCGTTAAGGGATGACTTCAAATTATTGGAGTATGCTCAAGTCATTTCTTGTATGCGATTAGTATCATATGAGCGTTGAGTGTCAGAACACTGGTCACCGAAGTACTTGATTCTATGTAGAACATGTGCAATGGACTTGGATAATTTTAATCACGATTGTGTGACGTTACCATAAATTCTATTACAAAATATGGCGTACCAGTTACTAGGATTGCAAAGTACAAGATTAGACATTTATTCAACGTACGGTGCGTTTCACACTTCTAGTACATTTGGGTGGATTGTGTTTAGTGGCAATTATATTAATGAATCATATCACATATTTTACGAAGCTGTTTTTGGAAAAGGACTTTTCCCTTAGAATGAAAACTGCCTTGACAAAAAATAAAACATTAACATTGTTTATACCAGAGGCTGTATCGTAAAAAAGTTCAATAGTTTGTAAAACTGTTACAGTCATCATTGTTCAGATCCTCAGTAATATTTGCTGCAAACAAGGATAATTCATTATGTCTTTGGGAGTACAAAAGTCTTCTTCAGGGCTTATCAACTTTGGCATAACGTGAATACAATTGCGCCTCCATTTTCCTTGATGTAATTTCCACAGCTGCTTAATAGAACTTAACTGTCTCTAAGTTCTATAGTAAATATTTAACTGGAATAAAAATATTTTAATAAGTTAATCAAATCACACAATATACATTATTTGATATTTAATTTTTCCACTGTTCAAGCTCTTTACAGCTCCAACTGGGTATTAATAAACTCACCAAAACTTGGAATTTAGGTAAATAACGTTTCGCGTTTTCATAAATACGATTTATATGTTTGAGTACTTTATTCCCTTAATGCTTACTCTATGTAGAGGGGAATTGTGGATTTCATTAATCGTTTTTGGTTTTATTCTTAAATGAATGGCGTTACAATTCAAGAGGTGCTTTGTAAATATTTTTCGTCAATACGACTCCTCCATCAACTAAATCCCAAGCAGTGTATAACAAAAGAAACTCAATAAAACATTTTGTAACTAGTCCACAAATTACAGGTTTCTGTTTTAGCATTGCTACCCAATTACAAAATTTCTTTCAAATTAAAAAAGAAATTGTCCTGTATCATGTTGTTTTAAAAACGATTCAATTCACGGTACTCTCAGATATCTTAATGTAGTTTTGTTCAAACAACCTGAACCTGGGTCAAAGTTGCCTAAATGTGTTCAAATTAAATCTATATTTTAATTCAAAACAAAACTTTAAATACCTACCTCTTGTATGCCTGGTGTGCTTAATTCATGCAAGTACATTTTCTCTGATGCAATGGGTCGGCTTTGTGCATATAATATGAGTTATGTTATGGTACGGAGGTATCCTATGTAAACCGATTCGTGTATTAGTCTGCATTTGATCCACTCAGTTTGAATAATTAGTTGCAGTATATTTAAATCAGGTCTTTCAAATCCTAGATTTCTTAGATAATACTGTCGATACAATTTCTTATAATTTCAAACACTAATTTCTTATCAGATATTTATTTATTAACTAGACGGTACTTGTGATGTCATATTGTCTTGTAACATGTAGTAAAATGTTAGCAACTGAATTCCTACGGTATTATAACTTCACCGTGCTGGGAAAAATGTTAAGTGTCTGCAATAATCACAAATCCAGGCTGAGATGTGTAAAATGCTAACAAAAAATGGTACTAAAAGTAAGTAACTACGCCTTGTTTCTAGGCAACTAACATTATTTATATGTAATTTTGGTTGCATAAGAGGGAGGGTAAAAGGAGCATTTGTAGTCCATATAAGACAACAATCTTGAATTCTTTAAAACTAAATCGTTGATATGGATGAAAAAAAAACTTTATTTTTATATGGGCCAGTTTAGTAACTTTGGACTTCGGCCCATCACGATTTGCCTTTAGCTGTTAAGTGTTAAAATCCACACCCATGCCCCTGCCGGGACCGTTGAGTCGATGGCCTACCGCCGCAGACCGCTCGACCACCCGGCCGGCGATATGGATAAAAGTTTTCTCTTTCAAAATATATGATCACAATACCAACTCCAATGTCTGTTTCATGCAAGTTATTTGTACCTAAAATCTTAACATATGTTGTTCTAATATTAATAATATGTAAGTTTGTTACATCGAGATTACCTCATATAAATTTCGTGTAAACGCAGAAACTAAAATCCCTCCTGTTATGTAAAATATCTTCTATTGCTTATGGATTCTTGCAACTAGCAACCAAACATGTGAAGTTCTTCTCTGTTATTCCTGATGAATATATCTGTTCAACCTAATACCAAGTATGTTTCTGCATTCTTTCGTATTAATAGCGGTATCTTTAGTCTTAAAAATAAATGATCTTATGTGTTCTTCGTGAAATATTTTTATAAATATATTCCGTTATATGCCAAGTATAATCATTAAGACGTCAAGGGGATGGTATATTGACTTTGAGTCTGTCCTTTGTGACATTATCCTTATTTATCATAGCTTTTTTCTATATTATTATACAAATCCGGTTAGCAAAAGTTATATGTATCCTTCGTATTACAACAATCTCTCAAGTCACGCTAGGAAGAGGGCTCCACTCAATTTCAAATAGTATACAATATTTTCTTATCTCATGCTAACTTTCATTTAGTGTGAATATTTCCCAAGTTCAAACTATCGTTTGAGTCTTTAACCTATTACGAATGCACATTTAAAGTTGTATGTTATTTCTTGTACTATAAAACTAGCTGGTAGTCATTCAGAGATACAAAATACTTTAAAAGTAGGTTAAATCTCAGATGCCAACACCAGAGACCATTACTAATTGCTTTTGCTGGTTATAGTCATGAAACATTATATAATATCTAAGTAGTACATTAATTAATTGAATTAATCTTGGCTGGGTACATTGCTGATTGATATTGGTCAACACTTGATCTTAGCATATATGAGAAGCTGTTTTGTTCGAAATCCTCCCTACCTTCAAATAAAGACAGTGTTAAAGGTAAGAAATGACACCAGATCCTGACAATAGAGAAAGCAAGTCAATAAAAAAGCAGTAAAAATAACCTGTTAATGACTCTATCTCTACATGTCTTCTTTCTGTTGAGTACATATAGTGGAAAAATACCACAAGGCTGGGTTGTAGTTAAATTATTCAGTTTCAAGGTTTCTTTAATAATTCATAGAAGGAACAAAACATTTTTACTAGTACAAGGTCAATCGACAAGCCAAAGCAATACTGATTTGTCCTTGAATGTCCTATAAACAGTTCAATAACCAGAACAATCGATTGTATAGACTAGAATTTGACAGTTTTTTCTCCTTATTACAAATATAAATAGTCTTTGTGTAAAATCCAGCAAATGATTCCTTTTCCAGCACAGACAGAATCGACTGTATTTCGTGTTAACTATTTAGAAAAATCCTATTTTGTACTTCAACTATGTACTTTAAATATCACTTTTCTCACTTTATAATGAGTACATATGCTTTCCTGATATCCTCTTTTCTGTTAAATATAACAAATACATGCTTGGTAGAAAGAGTTTTATGTCAAATCAGTCCTGGTCACGATTCAAATTCAAAAAATTAGCAATATTACACAACTTTCTGGTTACATTCTAAATTTCAAGCAATATTTCTCACTTTTCATTGTATATATTGTCTCTTTGGGGCTCCATAGTCTAGTGGTTAGAGCGTTGGACTCATGTTAGCGTGGTCCCGGGTTCAATTCCCAGCTAAAGTCCCCCTTTTCGCCGTCCACCCCGCGTCGTGGAGAAAACTGGAAGTCACGTAAATAACAACATAATGGCTACTCAGTCTAGAAAGCCCCTAATACGCCTGTTCCTGGCTAGATGGCGCGCAGCGCTGACCACACTGCCATCACTCGGAAAAAAGCAGTTTCACCAAACGCAAACAAATGGCGTTAGGGCAGGGTCAGGACCTATCAGGTTGGTGGTTATTATTTTATTTTTATATTGTCTCTTCACGGAATAAAGTCACTAACCTCATCCTAACAGTGTTTTCCTCAATTTCATTATATGATTCATAAAACCTAAACTGACAACTTCAAGAAAATTTCAGCAAGAACACTTGTAGTGGAGTTAGAGATTCTCCGGCAACAAAATAATATGTTTTTATTTCCTTTATACCTCCTTCAATACAACAGAATTTAGGTTCCCTTCCAAGTATTGGTTTTTAATTTGCCTTTTATTACCACCAAATTAAAAGGTCCGCAAAGCTGCCATTTATTTTCTTGTTTGGAACTGTTACAAAATTTGATAGAGTATTTTAAATTACAAAAAAAAATATCATAGCAACTTGCAAAACAATTTACGGCTACACATTCGATGGATTCCTCATTTTTAAATTTCGTGGGTCACCGTCCGGTTTAATTTCTGTTCAATTACCAATATGTGTCCTTGAAAGCAATTAACAGTAGTCAGCGAAAACAGTGCTTTTTCAGATATTTGTTTCCTCTTTTGCTTCTCTTTCTGCAAACGTTTCATCAAACATATACTTGGCCTAACCTCACTAAATCAACGATTATATCCGATCAAAGGTCAAAGTTACATCCTAAGCCTCTCTGTATTTATGTGGACATTACAGTTAATTCATTTCCAGAAGTGACTTAATACTTTCCGTGCATTTTATATGTACTCTTCCTTAAATAATCACTTTTTGCGTACTTCAGTTTTCTTTTTGGAATTCTCAATTTTAAAAATGAAACTCAATTTACGTTTTTGTACCATGAAAGAAACAAAATAATATCAATTATCTAAGTGTACTTACCAATTATCTCAGTTATTTATAACAAAGACACAGTTATCACAAAACAGTTCTATCACCAACAAACACTTCATCAAGTAATAACGCTCAAACACTCAAACATGCATCATAAATTTCATTCCGACATTTGTTTTCACCAAAATTACGTAGTCACCCGCATGCAACCATTTCTTCAACTTAAATCATCCAACCGTTTCTGCCTCTCGGATGTTCAATAGACACGAATCTGGTATGGTCTAATAAAATCGATAAAATAATCAAAAGTTTATCGACGCAACAGACTTCCATAACATTACCAATCTAATTCATATCTGTTGGATTCCATTCGGCACACCAAGTACTCTTTTTCTCCGTGGTCTAGAGAAAAACGTTGCTACACTCGTGCAAAATAATGTACTTTTCGCATTGCGAAAAATTCTTCAAGTTCATCGTAGCAGTAACAATATGGATCGTCACAATATAGCATGGGCATTGGCAGTACTTTAGTTTAGTTCATCGTCACCATAACATTAGTTCCCCCTACAGGCGAAGGGATTAGGCATTTTTTCAAAAGATTCATTGCCACAGTAACACCAACTTTCCCATAACATGAAACGAACTTAGCTACTTTTTAACAATAATTTGGTTCATCGCCATCGTAACATTAGCTCCCCACAACAGGCAAAGGGATTAGGCATTTTTTCAAAATATTCATCGCCACAGTAACACCAACTTTCCCATGACATGAAACGAACTTAGCTACTGTTTTAACGAGGGTCCAGTAGTAAGTCTCTCACTACAAAGGAAGAGCATAGGCAGTACTTTGGTTTAGTTCATAGCCGTCACGATACGAAACAGGGTTTGGCCATTAATTTTCATTTGCAAGCATAGAGTCCAAAACATGTAAGGATAATTAAACATTTTATGTACTCTCATAGTATGATTGGAAACCTTTATTTTCTCTGTGGCAACGCACCTAGCATAAAAATACTTCCAAAGGGCACGCAGGTTCGAGTCTTCACCTCAACTCCAATTCAGTCCAAGACAGTTCCGGTATCCGAATCTTTACAACATTACGGTAAACCAGACTTATATTCTGGAAGTTAAATTTCAAAAATTCCTCGTCTGCATTAAGATCTTACGTTATATTACCTTGTCTGTCTCTACCGGGGACAGGGTTTGGCCAACGACAATAAATTTTCCTTTTTAGACATTATTATTGCAACTTGTAGACCTGTCTGAAGGATTCCTATGCAAATTCATCTGAGTTCGTTTCTTTAATCTAGCATACAGGAAGGCTAACAAAATGGGTGTCAGTTCGATTCCAGGCTAAAGTCCAGAACTCTAGGTCAATATACAAATCTGTCTTGGCGATTTCATTAAAAGTACACTTCGAAGACATACGTAGGTTCGACTCTAGTCAAAATTCTTAAATGTGTGTTAGTTCAATATATAATTATGTCATAAGGCGACATTCTGCCATCAGCAATATTCCTAAAACAAACAACTAAGTCTTCACATATGTATTTATCAGTCAGCATTAGTCAAATGTTTCAATACCCGTCCAAGTATTATCTTCAGTAACCATCACCACTATACCACAACAACCTTAATGTTAAACTTTAACCATTGGATCTGTCGCAAGGTAACAAAAGCTGACACTTGGAGCAAGTTAAACTTTAACCATTGGATCTGCCGCAACGACATTCTTTTCTTTCAACACAAGTCAGCAAAACAGTTAAATTACATTTTATTATGCAAAATCAGTGTTTATATTTCTACATATCTCAATACCAACTTATATTCAGTGATTCTTTTCGTGTTCGTTTTCTTTCTATAATTTACTAAGGCCTTTGGAAGCTTTTCAGCACAAGTTTAGTCAAATTACATTTTAATACGCAAAATCTGTGTTTATAATTCTTTCAATGAAGCATCAACCCTAACTAAAATTGTATCAAACAATGTTACTGCCAATACAATGTTCCTAGCATTTCATTGTTCATTACCAACAAGCATTTCATATTTTCCTTTTAAAATAATACTATCACAATTGATTCCATCAACCAAGCTGGGTAAATGAATTCAAACATCCGTTCTTTTTTTCTTGGCATTGGCCTCTAGGCAGTGACTTGATGAGATCTTCTTGTATTGTCTGATAAAAAAAGGATCATAAAAAAAACTGTTTCCTTTTTCTTTTCTTTTTAACTAAATTAACTTTCAGCCTTCAGGGACTATACAGTCTCGTGCGGTTTCAATCAAAAATTAAAATGGTTCTTCAACTATTTTCCCCTTTCTTTGCAAAGCTCATTAATTTTTTTCTATATTTTTTCTTTCTCTACGGCCAAAACCCTTCAAGGGGAGTACGTTTGTCTGGTTACAGCCAGAGTCTCATGCTACAAGTTCGTGTTTAATTAATACGTAATTAAATCATGGAGTGAATTTGCGTGTTGTCTATATTTTTTCGTCCAAGAAACTCTTGTTACAACTTGATTCGTAGATTCATTCAAGAAGGGGTGTCTCAAATAGCCACCTGACAATCCACGGAGTACATTTGCGTGGCGTCTATAGAATTCAAGCTACAAGGACGTGTTTAATTAATACGTAATTAAATCATGGTGTAGCAAAGCAGAGTACCAACATGGCCTGCGGCATTCCGGTGTAACTGGCTGTTGTATACCTACTAAGCATTATTTTTACCCCCAAAAATGTGGACAATAGATGGCACTATGTAACGTGCTCTGATGATTTAAAATATAAGAATGAACATTTACATTACATTGTTTTTTTATTGTTTAAAGTAATATTAAAGTATCAAACCTATCTTAGTAGGTATAGTCATATTTAGGTTAATTCATATTTATTATCTTTGGTATATAAACGTTTCCTAAATAATTGTTATTGTAGTGACTTAAGACTAAAGTCCTTGATTTAGTGATACACAAAACTTTGGTTTTAGACTCAAATCTAGCCTATTTGTGAGAATTAGCGTATTACCGAGGACCTGGTGTTGTATACGCATCAGCGAGACCAATACGTGTATGAACACAATAGGACTAACTGCATTTCTCAGTGTCGAAGGGTGCGAGTAAGTTTGAAGTTTGTGATTTCTGCAGTCATTGCACAGAGACTGATGATCGTCATATTCATTTCACCACCAGCACGTCATTATGCCAAAACCTCCAAAACCAGGAAAACATCAGTTGCCAAATGTTATCACGCAAAGCTCATTCACAGTCATGTCAAAATCAACATCACTAGGCACAATACCTAAAACATAAGCGTAGCACCGATCAACTGTCACAAACTAGCTCACAAACACGCTCACCACCGTCGCGTCATTCATGCAACAGCAAGTTATCACCAAGTAAAAGATCACATACGCTCAGTGTTTCAGATTCCGATCAAGAACAGTTAATAAACATCACATCTTCTGACCACGATGAACAGCTAGTAACTTCAAAAGCACATCTTCACTCTTTTCTTCTGACCAAATTGGGCACCAGGTTTCAAATGCCAAGATAGCTCTTGCAAAGATTAATGAAATATGTTCCACGAGAAGCCATTCATCAGATCATACAGACACGAAACGGAATAATCATCAAATCGCCTGACAGTACACTAGATACCACAATCAGAAACAAGTATAGCTTTAAAATCTTCGGTAATGACGCTCAACTTACTCCTTTATCAACTAGAACAATCCAAATGCAACCACTAGTTAGATGAGCTCCACAATTATCTGTAGTAATTTGAGGCTTCGACCCTGACACCACCGATGAAGAAGTAGAAACCGAATTACAGGCAGAAGGACATACGATAACAAAATACCTCAGGATCAAGACAGAAGAAGGTACCAACAATTACATGATTAGAGTCATCACTACAGATCAACAAACCATAGACTTGCTATTACAAAGAGGAGCGTACATCTATAAAAGGAGATATAGAGTCGAACCGTCACGCACTCAACCGCCACTGCCTCTCAGACACCTTGCCAAACATATAATGGACATGCTACAGCTCAATGGAGAAACCAACCTAAATGTGGATACTGTTCGTAAAACCATAACACAAAATCCTGTCACAGCCTTGCTAATCTACTGCAAATGTAACCACCCAAATTTAATCAACAGCATCCAACATTTTCATAGTGCCAATGCAGACCTAAACCTGATCCAAACAACTTCAGCTTCCTTGTAGCACCACTGAAAGTTCCAGAATCTACACCCTCAACTTCTGACACCAACATCCACCCACCCCCAAACATTTCCTTCATCACTCTCACTTTTCAAAGCCTATACACTTTTCAAGAAGAAGCCATTTTACATCAGGTCACAGTAGCTGCCAAAGAAATTTTCAAAGTACAACTAGACGCTACATATTCTGGTCCGTACATTTTCTTCGCAATCAAACCTCTCAACTCCTAGTAATCTCATCATTATCATTTCACCTTTGTTATTCACACTTCATTTCATCTGTACACTGCACTGTACCCATCAATGTTATATGTAGGGTTCATCTGTCTCACATTGATACCTAGTGTCGCCCCTAGGTTAGAAGAAATCAATCATTCGCTTAATCGTGCCAACTTGTTGTGATGTTTATTTGCACTTCACCTCCATTTCTCATTTCATAATTGATCCACTACCGACAATAATGATTATAAGCAAGAGATTATAATAGCCCAGATCAAAGTTGAATAATAAAGGTTTATTACGAATATTATTACTTTCCTTAGCACAACTCCTAATTCCATACTCCCATAATTTCCTTTCACAACCTTTGCCTGCTTTGAGGGCGTAACCCTCACATCAGGCGCTAATCACACTCTGTGGTTTGCACCAAAAATTATTAATTACTCGCAAGGAAGTGAAGTGTAATGTAGTGCAGTTAAGTGCCATGCAGTGGAGTGCAAAATGAGAGAGATAGGAGAAAGTTGTTGAGTCCCCAAACTGTGGATAAAGGTAACCACCCCGAAGACGTTCGTCGTTGGGACTTCGAAAGAAGCGGAACTTAAAGTCAGAAAATTACGATGGAGCAAGACAAACTTCCTTTTAAAAATTCCGAAGTTATCAAATGACTATACTTTGTGTATAATTTACCAAATCAGTACCAGAGGAAAATTGTTTGAAAATGCGACCTCACATAAACAAGGGCTGAACGCGCTCAGTACTGTGACGAACATTGTGTGGCTGCAATTGGAAGGTTCCGAGGAATCACATTTGACAGGCTACTTGGGCGAAAGGCTTCATAGCATAGGAGTTGCTACCAATAAGTCATCACCAACCGCAGTAAACTTCACCGTTTAAAACAAAGGTTTGAAAAATAGAACATTAGCTATGACAAATTTAGATATTGCCAAGTGAAAAAAATCCGCAGGCCAATATGGTGTGGCCATTTCAAAATGGCGGCAAAGTTATACACAGAAATGTTCGTATCTCAGTTATTTTTCATCCGATTTAGATTATCTGTTTTTTAAACGAAGGATGTAAGTCATGTGTTAAGAACAGTATCAAGTTCAACTTGTCCAAATGCATCAACTAAAGAAGCTGCCTCAGAAATCGTATTCATTAGACTCGTCAGGAATTTTCTCAGAAAGGGCCCTCTTAACATGGCTGTCATCCAAACAACGTATGAAAATATCCGAGCTATGAACAATGTTTTCTATCCTTCTGTATGTCGGAAAAGAGTTAAAGAACTGTTATCTGAAAACATAAGTGAAATTCTATCGACCATCTCGTCGAAATGAGGTAGAGTTAGTGTCACTACAGGTATCCTGAGACAGTTGTATTGATTCAGCTTAGCAACTTAGTGATGAAGATGTCGATGTCAAGATGCGATGTCTCTATGATGCAGCACAAATTATCAGAAAGTATATCAGCAGTGCCAAGAAGTGGGATTTTACAGGAACTATAGATGCAGCAGATGATCATATTCCCAGAAATAAGATAAGATAAAATGAATTTAATGGGCGGTAATAGCACTGTGGTTTACAATATTCGCAGAGAAATATACACTTTCTTCAGATGGCTCGTGTGTGGCAGAGCAGACACTATGTCGTCGTAGAGGAAAGAGGCATCAGTCAGTAAAGCTGCGCTCAGTTCATCTCAAACAGCTATGGTATTAGCCTTGAGTAAATATACTGAACACTCATCAGATGTGTGTTTTAGCTCTTCTCAGTAATGTATCTCAAATTATGCTGTATGTGAGCAGTGCAGCACACTTGCTGAAATATTTTGAGATATGGAGTTTGAAAATGAATGAATATATGAATGAGAAAACGTGCTGTACATTTAATTTATTTTCATAGGTTTTCTTTGTATTTGTTTTATTAGGAATAATTGCTTTATAAGCGTTCAGATTGTTCCTTTTTAAAAATCGAAAAATTCTGTATTTAAAGTAATATGTATAGTCTAGTGACAATAAAAATATTCTAAAACATACATTTAATTTAAATATAGTTACCAAGATACGTTGACAAATAACTCAGACAGGGAATACAGAGGGAATTTTGGGGGTAAAATTGTTTTTTTTTTTTAAAGAACTGAAATACAACTACAAATAACGTAATAAGTGTAATTATTAAGAATATTATTCGAATGTAGACTTGCAATTTAAAAAATAGATAATCTAAATCGGATGAAAAATAACTGAGATACGAACATTTTTGTGTATAACTCTGCCGCCATTTTGAAACGGCTACCAAATTGGTCTGCGGATTTTTTTACTTGGCAACATCTAAATTTGTCTTAGCTAATGTATACCAAAATAGGAAAAATATACCTCACAATTGTACCATTAAAATCGCACGGATGTGAGATTTTATACCACGTACTCCCGGACTATTTCGAAAGGTTTAATTCGGAATTGCATAAGTCGAAATTCAGGAATATTCCAGAATCGAAGAAACTCCTAATTCTGAAATTGACTTTCGCACTTCCGAACACCCCTATCATGAAGCGGCGACTTGTTGTAGATAACCTTCACACCTTCCCATAGATTTATTTGGAAGTAGAATAATGTACGAAAAATGAAAATAAAAATGAAAAAATATTGTGTCTCAACTAAAGAGATGCTTTCTCCTAAATGGAATAGAATTTACTAAGGAAAAATTTCTTGTTGCAACGCATTTTGAAAATATTTAATGTCTTATTTGGCTTCATACTCTAGGCACTGATAATTTCTACATGTGCTGAAGAGCAGAGGTTCTGCGCAGCAGGCAACTACTAATGACGTTAGTGAAATGCGTCTTTCCCAACTATGATTTGTTCTTTTCATGTGATAACACTGGAATGTGCTATATCCGGGTAAAGGACAACGGTGAGGCGCACAGCGAAACGAAGGCATGAAGGCACTTGCGCAGTGCAAATAATCCTCGTCTGCCTTGTGTGGTGCGTGATGTGCGTGTACATGCTCGTACACAGGGAATGGGTAATATCTGCTCATGCGCGGGATGCTTACAAGGCCATGTGAACAGAGCAGAGAAACCAGTGCAGCTAAACATGGATGGGAAAAGTATCTATTTCACGCGACGCGAGGGAAGAAACTAGAGAGCCATCTATCGAAATTTCGTATCAAAATTCAGAAACATTTTACCCTGAAGCTATTCTCTATAAATTATTCAAGAAAACTCTCTGACTTCCTTTGTAAATTATTGAGAAAATCGAATTAAATAATGCCATGACATTTATATATATTTTAATTATTATTTTAGACAAATGATCGATATGCTGTGAAGTTACTCAGTTTCTCGAAAGGTAGAATTGGTTTTAATTCCTAAAATTGACATTGCGATATCAGGTAATGAATGTCGAGAAATTTAGTACAACATTTGTGTAAAAAAGTAAACAGTTTCTGCAGTATTTATAGTTTTAGTTAGATTATTTCTAATTCCTCAATTAATAAAAAAGGAGCAGTAAACATTCTGGTAAAAGCAATTTATTTTGTAATATATAATGTACATGTTTCTAACTCATTGATTCTATCTTTTGCTGAAATTTAAGTTGACATTTTTTTTATTTTTTTTTTCATTGCTCGAGTGAAAAATACTAAAATTCTACTTTTCGCTACAAAATGGAAGAGTAAACAAGAATATTCTGGTTGATGGTCGATTGCAGTTTGGAGTCGATCTTTTATTGAAGGAAGATATTTAGATGCAGATGGACGCAATAAACGCAAGGGAGAAGGAACAAATAATGAGTTCTAACTTTCTTTCTTTCTCACGAGAAACAAAATGGCGACTGAATAATCTTTGCTTCCATAGTTACAAGTCAAATAAATGCGATATTAGAGCGATATAGATGTACACTTTCAATGCATATGTGAATTTAAATGGTCAATTAATATTGTACTATTTATTTTTACCTGACATGAATTTCATTGTCAGGTAATGCAGTAATGTTGGCAGTGAGAAATTTTGTCTTCAACATATTACTAAACGGAAAAGAACCAAGCGCGAGGGAAAGCATTTACTCAGAGTGTAATAATTGTTTCTTCCCCAGATTGTTTTCTATAATAATTATCAGCAAGTTTCCCGGAATAAGAAAGGAAGATCACTCACTAAGTACATGGAAATTTTCAGTGGCAACGAAGATAAGAAACTTTTAGAATTCCAAGGAATTCAAACGAAATAACTATTATAAATATCTGGACTATAATTCTGATTCACAATATAATTTTAGTCAGTCAAAGTACTTATCTCTTAATACTGAAAGGTCTAGGGAGAATTCAAATAATTAACCAATGTTAACACTGAGAAAACAAAATAATGCAAGGAAACCTTTTATTTTGAAGCGTTTCAATAACGCATTGGTTACCTTTACCAACATTCCAAGTACAACAGTTGCAAAACCACAACTCTCAGTGCACATACAGTCAGAACGTCACCGTGAGAACGACAGTATTGACTGACTATGTGCTCTTCGAGTGTAGTGTTGGAAACTCTTTTACTTAAAAGGTTGATTAAGGTAATCATAGTGCTATTAAAACATCCCAAAATATAAGATTTTGTGGAGAATATTGTTGCTTCTTCTACAATTATCATTTGCTAATTCCCGATTATATTTGACATTTTTTCCTTATACCTTCATTGGTTGAAAACACACAGGAAAATACTTATTTTGATTGAACACACTTAAAAATCGACAATAATTTTGACCGAATACATTAATAAATAAATAAATAATAATTTAAAATCTTTATTACGGTGCTATGAACAGTACAATACCAATATAGCACTGCAACATAAAAATACTTATTGGTAACAGAAGTAAATAATTGGATACAAAATAACAAAGGAAATGATACCAACTATGGAGTCGGAATTGTTGAAAAAATACAAGATTCCATAACAGTACAATCCATATTTAAATTGAATTATCTAATACAAGCACATGTTTATTAAATACAAATTACCAAATAAAGGCGGAATATAATGGCAAATGCAAAGGTGATTTACTGTTCGTTATAATTACGAATTATTCGATTTAAAAGTACGGCACCTTCGTCGAATGTGCCGTACTTTGTGTAATAATTACTCAGATTCTACTTTCGAGTTTTGTACAAGGCTATGGTAAAACTATGTTTTCCTATAAAATAAGAGCTTTGAGTTACACTAGCCAAAATCTTGGTTGGGATATTTTGTTAACTAATTTTCTTCGTTGCGCCCAAGTTTCAAGTTTAAAATTATCAGACCAGTAACTCTAGTCGTACAAATAATATGGCAACAAAGCAAACTAGTAAAAGATTTTTGTACAGATTCAATAGTATTATTGCTACTTTTAGTCCAGTCATTTCACACCGACGAAGCATATTTCAATTTGTCCTTACAAGAGTTTTGTAAAGCTTTAAATACATCTCAATGTTCGTAAATTCGTAACATTGGGTAAATATGTATCCTATTTAACCTGTAGCTTCATATGTAATTCTTGTGATATGATTGTTAAATTTAAGTTTAGAATCAAAATTAGTAATAAGATCCTTGATAGTGTTTACTTTCAAAATATCAATTTTGTTTATTTTATAGTTACTTACTGTAAGGTACCGAGATAGTAATAAAAAATAAGGATTTTTCCTCTTTAAATTTATGATATTTCAGTTGTAAATACGTTATTGATAAATATTTCATATATATCGTAAAGCTAAAAGAATATAACTCAGTGAATATTGTATATAAAACTTGCAGTGAGATAAATCTACCAGTTGAATGATATTACAGAATGAGAATATAAGGTAATTGCCCAGGAGCCCGATAAATGGATCTAACTTTTCTTGCCGGAAATCAATGGGTACAGAGATTTTGTATTTTGATTACGAAGAAGAAAACGTAAAGATAAGAATGATGATAAAGTAGGAAGAAGCACACTAAAGACGATAACTAGTAACATGTCTGTTTATTGAAGAAATTACTCTTAAAACATGATCGGGTGTTGATGTCTATTGTACCGGCCGAGTAGCATTTCAGACCATCGACACCACAGGCAAGTTATAGGCAACGAACAATACCTCCACCAAAAAAAAACAAAAAAACATGATGATGTAAGATAGTAGAGAAAACACATAGACCAGCGAATAAAAATTATAAAATATAATGTTCAAAATGAAAACTCATCCCTAAATGAGGGCGTAACCCTCAGAAGGAGCTAACCCGCGGGTTAGCAGCAGCAAAAAGACGAAAAAAAAAACACAGGCAAGAGGTATTGGAAGAGAAACCTCTTAATGTTAATACCTCGCTTTTGGTATTCGCTAGCTTGAAAAATCTTAGATTTCCTTATAACGCTGTAAAGCGCTTGGGAAATAAACTGAGCTCTAGCCAGAACGCGACGGTTAGCTGTAGCGCCACCACTTGTTTTGCTGTGGATTGGGGCATGCTAATTGTGAGAGCTGGCAGAATTATGTAACTGTCCGATATATTAACGACATAGGAAAGTATGGTAATAAAGGAGGAAATAACGTTACATGCATGAGACAGATGGTTAGAAGAGCGTAACAGTCCATGAAGTTTTGCTATGCACACCATTTAATTGATACCGTCAAACTTGTTCTTTAATTAAGGGAAGATTTTGAATGCCACATAGTTAGGAGGATTTTTAGAATATCGTCAAGGTTTCCATGTTATGAGAGAAGACTGTGAAAGAGAATTTAGTTACCTCAATATTCACAAAAGACTGTGTTTAGAACTGGTTAAAACTGTGTTTAGAGAGAGTTATTAATTACCAGGAGTTTTCATAATAAAAACCATAGATTTATGTAGTCTGGAGACATTGGATAGTGCCAGTTATGAGATTTAAAGTGTTATAGACTTCAAGGCAGTAACATAATATTCATTCGTCAAAAGTGCAAAATAGGTTCAGTGGCAAAAACATTCATATTTTTACCGTACATTCAAAGGTATATAAATCCTAATACAGGTGGGTAGTATAGGAGACTATTTTCATTGAAATTAATAGTACTAGCGCTAATGAACATTGTATAAACTTTATGTTTAAACAAAAGCCTTAAAGAATGAAAGACTATTCATCGGACATTGTGGAAGAAGTAATTTTTTAACTAAGCTATAAATTGGTAAAAGTTAGAAAATAGAGCAAACAAGTGTCATAGAAATAAATAAAAAGAACTCTTACTTATTGTGAAATATCTGAATAGAAGATTGAAGACAGTATATATTTAATCCTATAATATTCTACTTTTTCTATGAAATTAGTGTATTTTCTCATCTAAGAGTACTCTGAAATCTTTTATCTATAAGTCCAATCATAACTTATTCTCTAAATAGAAATATTCATATAATCTTTAATTAAATAAAGGATTGATCAAGTACTGATAAAAAGAACATCGGACATTAAAATATATTTTGCGATATTGGACATTCAAGAGAATCATGTGACATGTTATCCCATACACATGAAAATTCATACCTTTAAGTGATAACAACTAAGACTTATCAGTGTTTAGTGAAATATTAATATTTTATGTATTATCCACATGAGAATGCATACAATCAAAGTACATGTGAAGAACAGTGGATATATCAAGTAAAAGAACCGTGTGCTACACTATTTCCAAGTTGTAAGCATAATTCAGACAAATAATCTACTCTTAATATCCAACAAGTGATGTCATATTAGAAGCTAATAAAGTGTGATATATTTAAAGCGAATTAGAATAACGTTTAGTGTATTATTTTATCTACTACCTCAAGATCATTAATGCTAAAGTACAGAAAAACTGGTATTTGGTGTAATCACTTATTCTTATTCAAGTCTGTCAGTCTCAGATTATAAGTGTTCACCATATCGTTTATTCTAATAAGCTTAGTCGCAAGAACAACCTCCACAATACGTAGTATTGCGTCTTATTAGTGTAACTAATGACTTTCGTTTTAAGCGTATTTACCACAACTTCATTCTTAGTGCATCATGCAGTTATACTGATGAGATTATCTTGCAATAATTGGATGTCTCTAAAGGTATGTAGGTCTCTATAAAGCATTAGATCGTCACCATATAATAACAGTTAAGAGTGTTTCACAACTTCAGAAATATCATATATAAAAAATTAAAGAGAAGTGAACCCGAAGGTGATCCATGGGGAATGCCGTTACTTATTATACCTTCATTAGATATAGTATTTCCTATTTTAATTCTACACTAACCATATTAAATACGTGGGAGATAATGCAATCTTATTAACTGTATTTATTAGAACCAGATGATGAAGGCTATCAAGCGCTTTAGTCAGATCTATATAAATAACATCACATTGAGATCTTTTAATATAACGCTATATTTAATTTGAATCCGCAGTTTGAAGAAGGCAATAAACCCCAAAAATGTGAAAATCTACTTTATGCCGGATTTTATATCTGGAAGGGATTGTGCATCTATACAATACACAAAGAAAGCAAAAAAACATAAGTAAAGCCTTCAAAAAAAGGTGCGAAATAGAGATGGGCAAAACTAGTGTAGCAGCTATTTTTCACTGCTACATGGGTGCTGCTACAACCGATGAAAAATAGCAGTTACTGGCTCAGCTGCTATTTTTCTCCGAGGCTTGTTAATGGTAAAACACATTGTTTCCTATTTTCTAAACAAACATAACTGCCGGGAGAACGGAACAAAATGGCAGAGACTTGTCTGCAGAGAGGACAACCATGATGTGTGAAAACTACGTAATTCGTGGCGTCTGTTACTCGTGTACGGAACTGATATAAAGAGCTCTCAGAAAGGACTGGATGATAGTTGGCTACGTGCAGTAATGAATAAGGCGTTGGAGTTATAAAGCAGTAGTCCCGGGTTCGATACCAATTCATCGCAAGTTTTTATTTTTAAAATGGTTTATATTTTAAATAGGTTATTTTGAAATGTTATTGTTTAATTTGTTTTATAACTTTATTTGCATTTAATGTTTTTGTAATATTTTTCGATTATTCTGATTCTGTAGTCCAATTCAGATTTAATAAAATGGTAAAAAAGAATGGGTAAGGCATTGGACTTGGGATTCAGTGGTCCCGGGTTCGGTACTCCTTCACCTACTTTTTTATTATTATTTTTAAGATAAACTCATTTTTATTTTGTAGTTTCGAAGGAAAGCAATGATCTTGCGATTAGAGTTTTTTTCTTCCTTTGAGGCAGTGAAAACAGTACGCACATTAAACAGTCCAAAAATTCACATAGTTTAGAAAAAATGAACCAGCAATTTGAAGAAGTGAACAAACGCTAAAAAATCGAAATTATTTTTTTTTTACTAAAAACGCAACTCAATTTATCATAAGGTAGAAGAAAAGAACGATAGCTAGTTATAGAATGATTTATCTGGCCTTGGAAATATTAGTCAGTTTGAAGAAGGGAACAAGGCCACTAGCGTCTCAAAACAAGAAGTCCTATTTTCGAATGTCTGAGAAATCACGATTCAGTCGTGTGTGCAATAAAAGAGAACACCATACCTGACTTTACCAAACTTCTACGTGCTCTTGGTCACTAATTTTATTAAATTTCCTAATGCGTTTATACAATAACAATAATAAATCACAGCCATATTCAATCCACTACTGGATGAGGTCTCTCCCCGAAGGAAGGAGTTGGTCTACTGATCAGACGTGTTGGGAGAGGAGAGCCGAAGCTCTCACTGTGATCTCCACTGTATTTTATGCACAGAAGCTTCCCAATTGTTCTCACGATGCTGGGTCAACACCGAAATTTTTGAGCCCCCACAGGGAATTGAACGCCGGACCGCTAGCACTGAAGTCGAGCGCGCTAGCGACTAGGCTACACAGGAGCTCAATGCGTTTATCTATCTATCTATCTATCTATCTATCTATCTATCTATCTATCTATCTATATATATATATATATATATATATATATATATATATGAAAAGAGAAACGTTTTCTTAAAAAAAACGACAACGAAAATCACACCATGATTCGATCTTGGGTTCTCCGTATTAGCTTTCCGACATGCTAATACACTAAATTGATAATTGGAAACTATTTGCTTGTCAGTCTCATTTACGGTGAAGGAGTAATGTGCCTGTGTGAGAATGATCCCGCCGTAATAGAAGTTCCTTGTATTTGAGACAGTACTACAGGGCACTTGTGATTAGCGACAGGAAGAGCGCATTGGAAAAAAAAAAGAGTTAATCGTGTTTGCAATATAAAAAATACCGTACCTGACTTATCTAACCTCCACATGCGTTTGTTCACTAATCTTATTAAATTTCCTAATGCGTTTATATATATATATATATACACACACAGGGGTTGGACAAAAAATCTAAAACGTTTGAAAAAGTGTGAAAATCATACCTAGTATGGTGTGGGGCCTCCTTTTGCGTCCAAAACAGCTTGGATCCGACGTGGAATGGACGTATACAACTCCTGAATCGTGGTGTGTGGAATGTTGTACCATTCTTCCTCCAAAACATGCTCTAGTTCCTTAAGGGATGATGGTGGAGGGTAATGAGACCGAACACGCCTTTCTAACACAGACCACAATGGCTCAATGATGTTCAGATCTGGTGATTGTGGGACCCAGGGGAGGTGTGATAACTCCTGGTCATGCTCCTCAAACCATGATTGCACCGTTTTTGCAGCGTGACAGGGTGCCAAATCATCTTGGTAGATGCCATCACCATCCGGGAACAATGTGTGGGCCATGGGTAGAACCGTGTTCCCCAAAATGGCCTCATACGCCTTAGCATTCATCATTCCATGCAGGGCTATGATGGGACCTGCAGAAAATCACGATATCACTGCCCATACTGTAACAGAACCACCCCCATGCTTTACAGTTGGGCGCAGACAGTCTGGATCATAGGCCTGCGACGGTGTTCTCCATACGTAAACACGACCGGTTGTTGGAAACAAGGTGTAGGTCGATTAATCGGAATACATTACGTGTTTCCACTGATCAAGCGTCCACTCCTTGTGGTCCTTGCACCACTGGATACGCCGCTTCGCATTTATTGCTGTGACCAGAGGTTTGGAGATCGCGGCCCTGCCATGAATTTTCATTTTATGAAGTTCCCGTCGCACTGTTTTTGATGAAACCGGGTTCTGTAGGTCGGAATTGAGTTCAGACGTAATTTTCATTGCAGTGGTCTGCTTTTTAGCTGCTACAATCCGTTTTAATGCCCTCCTGTCCCTATCGGACAGGATTGTCTTTCGACCACTGTTGTGCTTTGCAGACGTTGTTTGCCCATGCATTGTGTATGCCCTCGTGACATTGAACACAGTGCCTGTCGATACCCCCACAATGGTCGCCACTGTTGTCACTGAAGCTCCAACCAGACGGGCACCAACGATCATGCCTCTTTGGAAGTCTGTCAGGTCGCCCATTTTACTGCACCACTTGCACACCACGACACTCATAGGTGAACTGGGTACTGCTGACGGAAGAGGAAGGTCCACATGACACATTGAAAACAAAACACGATCGGCAACCGCAACACGTGGTGTACAGTGGCGGGCCACACTTACGTGTCCTGTATGACGTGTTTTTAGATTTTTTGTCCAACCCCTGTATATATATATATATATATATATATATATATATATATATATATATAT
>JAGDQP010029209.1:0-13293 GCA_022664845.1 Lepisma saccharinum | reverse complement strand
CACTGGTGGCAATCCCATCCTCAGATGTCGGTCTGTACTAATGTATTTTATTTCCACTGGTGGCAATCAAATTCGTTTAAACACACTTTTGTTTAGAAGGAATAAAACTGTGTTTGCATCTTATTTTAAATATTTTCTTTTGCCATAAAAAAAAATCTCTGTGTACACTGAACTGAAAATTAAATAACTTTATGTATAGATCGTATATGAATAGGAAAGAATAGATGTCATTAAGTCCAGTTGAATGTCATAGACGTATCAACGAAATACATAACATTGAAAGAAATATTTAGTTCTCGGTTGGCCCAATGATTAGAAGCAAGCTCGCCTCTTGTATTTTGGTCCGGGTTTAATACGAAACGTGCCCTCGCTTCTACGAAGAACGAACGTTCACTTTCTTACGTAGGGTCACATATTAGAAGAAAAAACCGTTTCTCCAATAACATCGATATAACATTCGTTTGCATAACGAACAAAATTGTAAATTTTATATTCAAAAATTCATAAAAGATCTCTAATTTTCATTTTCGTTCTTGAGATTGGAGATAAAAAAAAAAGAACTAAGTATGTCTCACCTGAAAGGGAAAGGTTTGAGTAGCCGATATACAGCCTCAACGGATGGAGCTAGAAAGACGAAATTTGGTATGAAGGTACATCATCACTAGGAGATTAAGCGAAAAGTACAAGTCACCATCTTGGATCCAAAATGGCCGCATAACTCATTGTTGTGTAGAATACACAACCTAAACTGCTGGAGCCAGAAGCACCAAATTTGGTATAACGGTACATCATCACTAGTAGGTTACGAAAATATTACAAAATGTCTCCAAAGACGTTATCTTGGATCCAAAATGTCGGACAGAAAAAATTCATTTTCAACACAGTTTGAGCTAGAGATACGAAATTTGGCATAAAGGTATGTTACGAAGAGTAGTTTAGGAAAATATTACAATATTTTGAAAAGGTCGCCGTCTTGGATTCAAAATGATTGCCAAAGCCATTTTTCACACCGTTAAAGCTAGAGAAATTAAATTTGGTATGAAGGTGTACCATCACGAATAGGTCACGACAATTTAAGAAAATGTTAAAAAGTCGCAATTTTAAATTCAAAATGGCCGTCCAGAAACCATTTTTCCGAACCACTAAGACCGGAGTTCTCAACTTTCGTTACATGGTTTCAGCCTACTATGAGTTAGATCATTTACTTTCAATCGAAAACAACGCCTTTTTCTCGGTGACGGGATATTCTAGTTTTAAAATATAAATCAGATAAACACACTTGGAAAATATCAAAACTTTACTAAATTTTGAAATCGGGTAGCCCGAGTATATTTCGATCAGAAGGGGCTATTTCGATCGGAAGAAAAAAAAACAGAACAATACCGTCATGAGTTGCGAGAGATCCCCCCCCCCCCCGAGAGATTTACTTCAATCGATATAGTAAACACTGAAAAAATAATCTCTCAAAATCATCGTATTGTATTGACCTGTTTCCGCCCCTTTCCCCTTCGATATAGCCCCTGATCAAAAAAGAAATGGGCTACCCTATTAGAAAAGTTATTGTTATGGCAACAATTTAATTTTTATGAACTTCTAAAACCAAATAATGGACTTACAGACATTCATCCCATGATTTATTCAAAGAAACAATCCCTTCAACAAGTGTAAAAAATATTTCTTTGAAGGATACAAAGCGTTAGCTGTTTGCAAACAACTTTCGGCTCATCGTAGCTTACGAAACGGACGATGGTTTTTATTATATTAGAACAAACAAGTCCTACACTCTTACAATTTCTTTGAAAAAGAACTATTTTTTTTTTTCAGATACTTTATCGACAATATTCCCATTAAGGAAGTGAATTATAAAAAAGATCTGGGTGCAATTTTTGATGAGAAACTAATATTTGCTGAGCATATCAGAGATCCAAGTAGCAGTGCCATGAAACTACTTGGTTTCGTCTACAGATTCACAGAAATTCAAAGCGTTTTTAGAATCTTTTTCAAAGCTTTCATTCCACCTAAATTGGAATACTGCTCCCCCATTTGGAATATGGCTTCTTCTACTCACTTGAGACGTCTCAATTCTGTCTTAAGCTCTTTCATCGCCATCGGTAAATACAAAGTCCCTTCTACTAGGTCCCTAAGTAACACAGACATTCTAAATAACTTAAACATTCCTCTGGCAGACATATTCTTATTTAAAATATCCAATGGTAGAGTTCGATCTGAACTGCTGCTTTCTGAGCTCAACTTTCGCATTCCTTCCCATTCCACGCGCAATAGCAACCTTATTCACGTACCCAGCACCAAGACTAGAGATAGTCAAACGTTCTCTGTTCGTCAGAATGTTTTCTGAATATCATCGCCTACCACCAGAGATAGAGATTTTTGTGTTATGTTTTTATTGCTGTTTTATTTGTAAATAATGTTAATTTTATGAGTGTTGGATATAAATGTGTTAGTAATGTTAATGTTTGAGTATAAAATGGTAGAACTGCTTTATCTGAAACCATGGGTAAATAAATAAATGAAAAAAATAAATATTGAATGATTTTGAATGATTCTAATGGATTATGGAACTAGGATGCATTCATCTTTTACGATGTCTACAGATAAGCGAGTGGTTGACATTTAATAAAACGTTTTTAAATGAGTCTGGTAACCATGGAAACGGTACGTGTTTTAACATTCCCGTGTACCTGCAGCCCTTTCATTAGTTTGTTAGCTTTGGTTGGATTTGGCTCTATCGTTACTTGGTTATACTCGAATATGTGTTTATTTAATTGCATATCGTTACCAGGGAAACAGCAAACGAGGAATAAACAAGCAAAAACCTCACATGTCCATTTTTTGATACGAAAATGGTTTTGTTCTTATTAAGACCTTGATGAAGAGTAGCATCGAATAATACAAAGTGATTTTCTGGGCACAAAAAACTAATAAATAGAAGCTTTTCAAAGACATACTTTTCGTAAACAATTCGTACTAAAAAGTTAAAAAAAATAATTACGTTTATGCATGAATGAAAACAAAATCATAGGGCGCACTTTCATTTAAGTCACTTTATAAATTCTTTAATTGGCGCGCCCTATACTTTTCTTTTTAGTCATGCATAAACAAAATTATCTTTTACTTTTTAGTACGAATTCTTTAAGAGAAAGTATGTCTTTACAAAGTTCTTTAATTATTTTTTTTTCGAGTTATTTCGGTGTTCGGATACTTTTTCTCAAGCTAATGTTTTGTGACCTAATCAGTCAAACTCAACATTATTTTAGGCTAACTTAGTATTTATGTTAAAGAAGTCCATATTAAAATATATATATATATGCTTTTAAAATATATAAATATATGAAAGTACGTCACGTGACTTATGTCGCTGTGTAAAATTTCATCATCGTATGACGTCGGGAAATGAGTTAAATTAACATTGCAAATTTGAGGACAGCACGAACCATTGTGAACTAAAGAGAAAAGTCTGTAAAAGCGAACTACAATGTGAATGTAGAAGGATGAAATTAAAATAGCTCTTTATTTTTCATATAATAATGTATTTTCTCTCTTTTTTTCCAGATCTTTCTGTGGGTCTCGTTAGTGTGCTAACAGACATAGCCTGGAGAATTACAATCACGTGGAAAGCAGGAAATGCTGCTTGCAAAATTATCAGATATTTACAAGTAAGTTATTTATATTTTATTTCTCGTTAAAATTATCAAATATTCAGAAGTGACTTATTTATAATAATTTATATTTATCGTTCATATTTATAAGTGAGTTAATAGAAGATTGATGTGCGTCTAGCCATAGCGTTTTAAAAAACCACAGATGTGAACATAGACCAAAAGTAACGAAGAGTAAAAAGAACAAATAGAATTTAATTCAGAGAAGAATGTTGTACAAACTTCAATAAACTTTATTCTGTATCCGTATTTATTTAGTAATTAATGAATTCGGTCTGTCTCGATTATACTTGTGCAATGTTTTCAAATCTCGCAAATAGCCATGTACCCGGCAGGATTCGAACCCACAACCTGGTGGATGACGGCCCATCGCCTTAGTTCGCACGATGACTTTTTAAAATTTTCTCTGACATTGATATTCTTCGATTCTTTGGATCTGTGTCGCCTCTGTGATATAAGTTAAAAGAAGTAGGTTAAAATAGTATGTAAATATCCATGCCCAAGCCGGGGTTCGAACCTGTAACTTGGTGGGTGGTGGCTCAACGTCACAATCACGCAAATCATTGATCGAATTGTCACTGACGTACCAAATGAGTTGGTGAACTTGTAAGTAAGGGACCTACAGTTTTTATGGTCAAGTGAACTACGAGTTCAATGAGTTCCAATGAGGCATGAACCCGTGATCACGCGCACAGAAAGATAGCGTTCTAACCTCTCAGACTGCCAGAGGTCACCATCGAAGTTGGCAATTTGCATTTTATTTTGTGTTTGGATTTCAGTAAGCCACTACTGAATTCCCACGTTAACAAAATTTCCTGCAGCTACAAAAGAAAGTTGCTTCTGGTCAAACCAAACATCAAAGAAAACAAAACATCTTTCATGTTACTGTTTTGTTAGACTTATTGTCGTTGTATTGTATTGTATTTTTTTTACACTGTGTTATGTTTGGCTTCTGTTCACTTTTCATTTAAAACAGCATTTTCCGATAATTTCCTCTGATTGAACACTACCAACAAACAGTCTTTTGTGGTCGAAATGTTTACATTGCGTATTACATGTAATATGCTTGTATTTCTAGGCGAAACGCAGCCGCTAAATGAAATAGCTATTGTTAACAGCTTTTGTAACAAAACATGACACTAAATTGTACATTGTCATAGACTATGTTTGCGTTTTGAACTATGCGTCAGGGTATAAGAGAGGAGGGGGAACTCAGCCCTACGCCGACAATTGATTCATCCGTAAAGTAACCTAAGGATAATTTAACGTTGAAAAGGATTCGTTCAAAGGTTAGTTCATTATTGAAAGTAATCTTGAAGTAGGGATGTTCGGAAGAATAAAGTTAATTCCGGAATTTTTTCGATTCCGGAGCATTCTAGAATTCCAACGTTCCGACGTTCCGGAATTTCAAAGTTCCGAAAATTGGGAATTCCGACTTTCGAAATTCCGGAGTTCCTATTCCGATTCCGGAATCCTGATTTCCTCCAGAATTTCGAACACACTACCTTGAAGTTCAATTCTAAATCTTGAATTGAACGAGTAAGGTGCTTTTTTAAGTTACTACATAAAAGCTCAAGCAGAAATGAATTACGAACATATGCTATACCAGCTAGTAATAAATACGTTTTATTCTTGGTAATTTGAGTATTGCAGTTGATACCTGAGTGATGCTTTCAGATTATAAATGTATGTAGAAAAGTGTAACTCTTGAAAACTATTTAATATGGTAAAATACAATATGTTCCTCGTATTCCGTATCAGAGCTAAAACCGGGTCCCTTTTCGAGACCCGTCCTGACCCGAACATTAGTGACTCGGTCCAAAACTTGACCCAAATGAGCTGATTGACCCGATCTTGATCTGAATGACTCTGAACCCGGTCTTGGCCGAAATCACCAGCTGATAACTCGGCAAACCGATGATCGAATCTTAACCCAATTAGACACGGTAGCCAAATCTTGACCTGGTGAGCAGTCTTATTGCTGTGGTTTGAATCAATTAATATTGTAATCTGTTAGATTGCTTGACTAGTAAACTTATGTAGGGAATTTTCATTTTCGAGAATTTTAAAAGATTTTAATGCTTTTTCCTTATTTAATGCTTCAAACACAAAATTCTTTCAGAAAAACCTTTCCAAAAATGGCATTTGCACATCTTTGGCATTGTTTTTTGTTCTTTCCGGGGATATGAGACTTTATCCATATGCTATTATTGTTACTAACTTTTCAGTGTCGTACTTTTCGTGCTGCAGGGAGTAACCCCCACCCCCACCCCACTCCCGGTCATCCCAGAAAGAAACACTGTTGAAGTGCAACCGCGTGTATTATAAGGAAAGAATTAAATCTCTGCTTCACCTACCGGATCCCAAGCGGTGATTCATTTCAGCCCTCTTCCGTATCTCTCCATCTTCACATTTTTAAAGTATTTCCAGGAAATTATCTCATCTCTTTTATTCTCGTATCTTTCAAATTATAACAAACGACATGTTTCAAATTCTATGTACACACGTACTGAGAAAAATATATATTTAACCAAAATTTCTGTCTCTTTTCCTTGTTTATGAAGAAAATGAGGAACTTTTGTTTGATTGAACCCTTATTTCTTTTACATTTTATTTTTCTCAGTTAATTGAATTTGTTTAAGAGAATATTTAATTATTACTCTGTGTAATCCTCTTAGATTATAGACAAAACAAGTTTCCTGGAAACATCATCAATGTACAAAGATTTCCTACGTTGGTAATTAAACATTTTCTGCATAATAACTTTAGTCATTTACGAATAATTATTATCTCTCAACTTTTCAAATCAGAGAGAAAATACTGTTCAAGTACTAAATTTATTTTATAAAAAAATATGGGAGTGTGGTAACGGATGAACAATTTCAAAACGCTATGTTTTTGTTTAGTTATTCTTTTTAATTTTAATTGGTACTAACTGTGTAAAGTGCATTTCCTGGAATGTACATAATACCATACTTTACTTTCAATACGAGATCTTGCACGTCATAATGAATCCTTCAAGTGGGTAGTGCCATCTTTTAGCCACCTGGTGAACTACGCATGAGGAGAAAGAAGGTTGGAAAACCTTTGTGTTAAAGGTAATCTTTGGTGTTTGCATGACGTATAATGAGAAAAAGAAGCTGATCAGACTTTACATCACCTATTTCTGTGAATTCTGTAAAATGTTGATAATGCAAAACTAAGCAGAAAAAAATATATACAAACAAAAAATGTAACGTCGTCTTTTTTTTTTTTAAAAAAAAGGAAAAGAACATTAATATATCTGAGAGACTGATGGGAATCGGACCCCGGTCTCTCAACCAGTAATCCAACGCACTAGCAAGCACACCAAGCAGCCAATTGGAAACGGACGGTTTTACACAGTCTTTCATCCTCACCGTATTCTCAATACGTACTTCAGTAGGTAGGAAGCAGATGGCACCACTTACTTCCAGGGTTTTCAATGTACAAGCTCTCTGTTTTGAATAACATCATTTGGTAACTTTAGACAACAACAAAGACAACAAGTTTGTATATATTTTATTCACAATGGATCCTGATAACGCCATGTTCACTAACTTATAAATTAATTTTTTTCAATATACAGCGAGAAAGCTGAGGAACTTCGTATGTCCTCGGTCAACGCATTAGGTTTCCACCAAAACACCCGGACTGACGAACTTGTGCTGTCCTCAGAAGAGTCAGTTGGCCAACGCATTAGGTTATTTCCCCTTCCGCCAAACTATTTATTTTCATAATCTACGAGGACATCTTATTAATATTTTATTAATACTGTTTACACTTTACTTGTAAAACAAATGTTTGTTCACATCATTGAACATTAAAAGATTACTCAGTTTAGGTGCTCTTAAGTGCTCCTCAAGTGTGCTAGAAGTGTCTTTTAGAGTGTACAAGAAGGAAAACATTAATAGCTCTAGCAAGTACTCTAAAATATATTATGTTTAACTGACCCAAGTGTAAGTACTCTGAATATTTTTATTTGATATGATTATACACCATGTAATCAAAAGTATCCGGACACCCATCTGAAAATAAAGCACAAGTTCGGGCCGCCCTCCATTAAGAACATGCGCACTCAATACGGTGTATGCCCATCCTTAGCCTCGATAACAGGCTCTCGCAGGCATACTTTCAATCAGGTGGTGGAAGGTTTCCTGGGGAATGACAGCCCATTCCTCGCGGAGTGCCAAAATCAGAAGAGGTAATGATGTGGGTCGGTGTGGTCTAGCACAAAGTCGGCGTTCCAAAATATCCCACAGATGTTCTATCGGATTCAAATCAGGACTCTCCGCAGCCCAAACCATTAGTGGCACGTAGTTGTCGTCAAACTACTCTCCCACAATGCCTGAAGTATGGACGGGTGCTTGGTCGTGTTGAAAGACACAATCGTCATTCCCGAACTGGTCTTCGATGTAGACACGAAGAAAGTGCTTAAAATCTCAACGTCACCCTGTACCGTCACATTGCTACGTAAAGTAACAAGAGGACCAAGTCCCCTCCAGGAGAAACATGACCATTGTAACCCAACCACCACCGAATTTCACAGTTGACACTATACAGACAGATAGATGTCACTCACCAGGCATTCGCCACACCCACACCCTACCATCGGATCGCCACATTATTAACTGTGATTAATAACTACAATCAACGGGTTTTCACTGTTCTTTGGCTCCGTTTTGACGCTCCTTACACCACACGAGGCGACGTTTGGCATTTGTCTGTGTGATGTCGGGATTATGGCCAGCTGCTCGTCCATGGAAACCAAGTTTCCGCACTTCGCACCGAACATTAATCGCGCTTGGAGTAGATACTGAAGCAGTTTTGAATTCCTGTGTGATTGTGGCGATGGATGTTTGACGATTTCACTGTACGACCCTCTTTAACACTCGACGATCTCTGGAGGTCAACATGGAAAGTCGACCTGCACGCTGTGGCTGTACACATCCTTTCACGTTTCCACTTCACTTTAACATCAGAAACAATACTGGGCCCTCCAAAAAAAAAAAGTATACGGGTTAAACATGTAGTACGATGGTCCAACAGTAGATGGGGTTACTGTTCAGACGTCATGGTAAGCAATGCTGTGCGATGCGATTCAATCACTGAAGAAAGTGCAGCAATGGTACGAACATGACTGTCATTCGAGCAGCGAAAGGACATTCTGAAACGTATTGGAAATTCGAGAATGTCCGTGAAGTACAACGACGATGGAGGCAGGAATATGGAACTGAACCACCAACCCACTCAACCATTGCTCGCATTCGCGATAAACGGTCAATTATCCTAGACTGATTATCTGGTGTGGAGTACCATCAAGGGCGGTTACTGGATTTTTCTTTTTGAACGATACGGTTCCGGTCCAGACTTACTTGGAGATGCTGCTGTACACATTAATTTTACCATATATTCGTGCACTGTTTAGATATGATCCATTTTACATCCAACGAGATCCGGCCTCGCCACACTTTCATCGTGATGTGCGCGCCTATCTGGATAACACTGTGCCAGGTAGTTGGATAGGACGAAGAGGCGCGCTTGAGTACACCTCACGTTCACTTGATTTAACACTACTTGACTTTTACTTGTGGAAGATCCTCATCGTACTGAACAGTAGGAAACTAGGCTTATTACCGGAACTGCGCGACGAAATTGAAATAGTCTGTGCAGCAATCCGAGTGGCTACTCTCGAAAATGTCACCATGAATGTAGTGCTTTGGGCTCAAAATTGCTTGGAGGCTGGTGATTCGCAGTTTGAGCATTTATTGTAATTGCACCAAGAAACTGTGAATATGTCTTCATTTTTCACTTTAGATTGTTTTCATACAATAATATACAAGCTATTCTTTATTAAAGTGTGTATATTTTTTTGTCGAACCCTATAGAACTAGGAATGTTCAAGAGGGTGAAAACCTCGCACATAAACTATTTACACAAGTAGCAACTACGTTGAAAGTCCATGAGTTCCTCAGACCGTCCCATTCTGCTGTCTCATGCTGTCCGTTGATTATTGAGATCGCTGTCATGAGGTATGGGATGTGTTGCCCTCTATAATATACACACGTTTCGAAGAGAGTCCGCATACTTTTTATCACATAGTGTATAATTCTGAATTTGTCTAATGTACTACAGTATTGTTGAATGCTAGTGACAACTAGGGTAACTGAGGAACTTTGGGCAAAACTGGTACATGAATACTTGACGTGTATTTCTGGTAGTTTTATGATGGATACAAGTCAAAATAAACGAAGTCCAATCTGCAATTTTTCAGTAAAAAAATGGTTTTCAATATCAGAAGTATACTGTGTGACTCTGTGGTGTCAAAATATCAAAACTAATACATAGAACCACAGAAAACTATACAGAGAAGTAACATGTATTCATAAACAGCTACGCATATCTTTCTGGCTTCGAAGAAGTTTGTTGCCTGGCCGCTAGATGTCTCTGAACTCAATATCTTATTTTCTTAAAGATCTTGGTAAAATGAAGTTTTGTAATTGGTTCAGTATTTCCTCTTAGCTCCAATATGTCATGTACGAACCAATCAGAAGCTTCGATTTATCAGAATGTTTTAAGAAAATGAGCTATTGACCTCAGCGACATCTAGCGATGAAGTAAGGAACTTCTTCGAAACTAGACAGAAATGTGTAGCCATTTGTGGATGCAAGCTAATTCTCGGTGGTAGAACGTGTGGTAAAAATATGGCTCTAGAAATATAAAGGAAACCTGTTTCGTTGAATTGTTTGTATTTGCATTGTTTATTGGTTTCACATTTCAGGTGTGGAAGAGAAACATGTTGAACTTCTGTTTCATTTCCAATGCATAGCACCCTAGTTCTCAAGTTTTGTGTTTATTATTATTTTCTGAAATTGAATACATAATGGGTATTGTTTGGTTTACTTGGTTACTTTTGGTTGGCTGTTACTTAAACAAAACTCCGAAGAATTATGATAACAAAGTTACTGGTATATGTTCCAAATTCTGTGCATTGTTTTCCTTTGTTATGAACCGGAAACTTTTCTCTGAACTTCTTACTTGACATTTGAATACACGTAAACTTTTCAAGTAAAGCAACTTTCCTGTTACAAGTCTTTATTTTTTTATACAATTTTAGCTTAATGCTAGTAGCCAATAAACGTACGCTTCACATGAAAAATGCGACTCTGAATGTCGTGCAGTTAGGCCACCCAAATTACATCTTTTTATCGTAAAATGGTATCTGGTAAAGATAATCCTCTTCCTCCTTCCCTCCATCTCTCCCACGTAACAAAAATCAGCAAATAACATGAGTACAGAGTTCTTGTAACAACGATAACTTAGTAAAAAGAACCAAAGAACTTAAATTCATAAAGTACTGTTTCCCAGAACTGTAACAGTACGATAGAAATAACTTTTGGATATTATATTTTGTGTATCAGTAGAATAAATACTACTAATGTATATTTTTAATTTTATTTGTGGCCTTTAGGATCTAAGGCTCAGGGGTGGGATAGCCTTAGGTAAGAATATTGAAAGACAATCGAAAACGATTTAGTTTGTAAGTACCATCCCGGTATTTTCCAGGTATGACTGAGGAAAATCCTTGAAGAAATCAGTCCGGTTGAGCGGCCGATGGATCGTTCTCAGAACCTTCCTATTGCTAAGTCAACACCCTGGCAGGCCGTGGGTTCGATCCCAGCGGCCGACCATCCTCACTGAGGTTTTCCAGGGTTTTTCCTCAGTCACACCAGGCAAATACTGCGATGGAATCTTCAACATAGGCCAGGGACGACACCTCTATCCCTCCCCCTATCCCGACCTGAGCCTTAGATGCCTAAAGGCCGTAAATAAAATTCAAACTCAGTACTAATGCTGGTAGTAGGCCTATAAGTGGTAATTATAGTAATAATAATAATAGTGATCCTCTTGCGTGGCCTAGTCGGTAGCACGATCGACTTTAGTGCGAGCGGTCCCGGGTTCAATTCAATTCTCGGTGGGGACTCAAAATGTTGGTGTTGATACAACATCGTGAGGACAATTGGGAGTTAATTGAACGAAGAGAAGTAGCGGACTGTGGTCATGAAAGTCAGACACACGGGTACGAAGAGACGTTACCGTGGCTAGTCCTCTACTTGAACATAATTCAACGTCTAGCAGGCCAGGGCTCTTAAGAAGCTGTCGCACCACCCAGTTTGGTTTAGTTTATAGTTAATTAATAATAGTAGTAATTAGTTGTAGCAGTAGTTGTAGCAGTTGCTGCAGCCCGGGTTGGAGTTACTGGTCTTCCACCAGGCGCCTCCCCAGGTGGCGGATAGGGGAATGCCGACCAGATATGGTGGGTACCGGAAATATTCCGGGGCGGACCAAAACCAGTACTGCTGCCTTGCAGTTAGTAGAGGGATCTACAAAGGCTAGGGGACGATAACCCCGAACAAAAATATCATGGTGAGGGGAAGCAGCATCACCATTACCACTCTGAGGCTGAAGATGAATGACATCGGCAAGGCTCAGAGATGGACAGAGGGCGACATCTTGAATGTCTACCTTTACTGCGAGGTCGTAGAGCTGACAACTCTACACCGCTAAAACATGTCAAGAAATAGTAACAGATGGTTCATGGATTCTCCTGGGGTAAAATATTCCGGAGGTAAACTAGTCCCTCATTCGGATCTCCGGGCTGGGACTGCTTCAGGGGGCTCTATGAACAGGATTAAGAAAGACCTTAGAATAGGAACATGGAACGTACGAACATTATACCAAACGGGCGCTCTTCAGGTGGCGGTACACGAGACCGAAAAGTACGAGCTAGACATATTAGCGATACAAGAAGTTCGGTGGGAGGGTCAAGATAGTATCCCACAGGGCAAGTACACTTTCTACTACGGGGGAACACAGTCTCACGATTTCGGAACAGGGTTCCTCATTAAGAATAGTATCCTTCAGGCGGTTCAGAATATAGAGTTCGTAAACGAAAGACTATCGTACGTTACGATACGTACTCGATGGGGCAACACGGTTTTATTAAACGTCTATGCTCCGACCGAGGTGGCTACTGATAACGACAAAGATATATTCTACGATGAGCTAGAAAGGTTGTTTGACCGATTACCGAAGTATAATTCGAAAATTGTGTTGGGTGATTTCAATGCAAAGGTAGGGAGGGAAGAAAAATATAGACCTACTATAGGCAAATACAGTCTTCACGAAAAGACCAACAACAATGGAGAAAGACTGATAACTTTCGCGATTTCGAAAAACTTACTGGTAAAGAGCACGTACTTTGAACACAAAGACATACACAAATACACGTGGGTATCTCCGGACGGCAAAACTCTCAACCAGATCGATCACGTATTAGTAGACAGACGAAGACACACCAACATAATGGACGTTAGGTCGTACAGAGGAGCGGAAGGTGACACCGACCATCAATTAGTGATCACAAAAGTAAGGGAAAAGTTATGCATCGCGAACAGAGAAAGCAAGGGATCAAAACAACTGAAATTCGAAGTGAAACTATTAAATAATCCGAGCATAAGAGCAGATTACCAACTCGAACTCTCAAATAGGTTCGAAATCCTAGCCGACTCGAGTAATAATAATGATGATATTAATA
>JAGDQP010029208.1:634-23536 GCA_022664845.1 Lepisma saccharinum | reverse complement strand
TTTGGAATTTAGAAATGTGCCAACCGGTAAGGATAGGAAGAAAGTTTTTATGAGAAATTTTGCGTTCAAAGTGCTTTTGGCAAACAAGTTGGAGTAGAATGTTAACAGCACTTTTGCGTATGCCCACAGCTAAATGGCGAATGCAACTACGATCGACTATGATCAAGTTTTGACCATGGTTCAGCAATGTGTTTGATGTAGAACTTCTTCACATATTTTCCGTCAGCGGTCAATCATTTACACAGTGCGAGAGAAACTTTGGTCTAGTTAGATCACACATAAAAACAAGTGAATTAGAAATTAGACCGTCACCGGGAAAAAGAAGTTCTTTTCGATGGGAGAAATTATTGCCATAGCTAGAACGGTGTGGAAAATGTTTTTGGCGGCATTTTGAATCCACGATGGCGACTTTTTCAAATTATTGTAATATCTTTCTCAACTACTCTAGATAATACACCTTTATGCCAAATTTCGTATCTCTAGCTCAAACGGTGTGGAAAATGTTTTTGGTGGCCATTTTGAATCCAAGATGGCGACTCTTTCAAAATGTAGTATTTTTCTCCACTATTTTTGATAATGCACCTTTATGCCAAATTTTTCGTATCTCCAGCTCAAACGGCGTTAAAAATGAATTTTTGGAGTCCGCCATTTCGGATCCAAGATGGCGTCTTTGGAGACATTTTGTAATATTTTCGTAACTTAATGCTGATGATGTACCGTCATACCAAATTTCGTTTTTCTAGCTCCAACCGTTTAGACTGTGACAGCAGGAAATACTGATTTAAGAGAACAGGCTACATACTGGTACCAAACTCATCCGAGGCAACTCATTATAGCAGTGCTTCTCAATCTGGGGTCCGTGACAAGCATGTAAGGGGTCCGCAATACTTTGTCATGTAACGAGAATTTACTTTCCGATATTTACATCATATTATACAGATTTCCTTTTATAAAGACCACGAAAGCCAAGTTAAAATCGAACTCAACAAACCCAAAGCAATACAGTAAATAAAGTGAATGAACTACATTTAATGGTCTGATATGAAGCGTACAGGAAAAAAAGGGGGAATGTGGATGAAGGGTGATTTCTCGCAAAACGCACGTTAAAGACCAATTCCCTCATTCACTCCCGTGTTTCATATTCTTAAAACAGCTATAACTTAAGCTTTTGTATCAACATTTTCTGAGGTTAGTTGTCTTTGTGTAGTACTTGTTACTAGTAGAAACCAATTTTTTAAATAAAAATAAACTACACAAAAGTGTCTTAGTTTGTAAGCCCTGTGTAGGCCGTGTACCATAATTGAAAACAAGGAAATAGTCTGAATTTCTGTTAATTGCTTTTCGAAACTTTTATCGGTTTTATCGTGGAGTGGCGATTCATCCAAACTCTTTTGTTGAAGCTCAAGAGAGGTTAAAAGGAGGGACGTGCATTTGACGACAGAAACATGAAGACCTTTCACCACCATTTGCAGCCCTTTAGTCATCGCCGGAATCTCCCTTAACTCAAAAAATTTCGCTGCATCGTGTAACGAGACGGGAAGAGATCACGAACATTACATTTTGAAGTAAGCTGGCTATCTCGTGGAAGAGTCCTGATTCTCTTATTCGAGGTCGTGATGAGGTGAGACATTTTCTGGTTGATACAAAATTAGAACCAAAACTAAAGAAAGAACTTCAAGCTTCACGTTGAGCTCTCCGAATCGACAGTAAGGAATACGATTCCTTTCCCAAGCTGAACGATTTTCTGTCGGCAAGTGAAACAAAACTTTCGAATGAAAATTTGGGAACATGAAGGAGCATTTGCTATCTTTGGATTCTCAGCTGAGAGATTAACTTCTGGTTCCTCACGAGAAAAACAATTGGATGAAGAATCTTCTTTCTAAACAATAAAAATTAGTTATCAATTTGGAATGATAACAAATGAAGACCAGCTTATTGAGTTGTCCTGCGATTGCTTCTTGAAGATGATATTTCCCAGTTTGTGTTTACTAGGAATGGTAGACTTTTGGATTTATCCACGGTCTTTTTATCCTGATGTTCCGAGAAAGGAAATTTCACATCTGAGGTCTTTCGGGACTACTTGTGTGAGTCAACATTTTCTGTACTTGTTTGTATGAAAAATAAGTACGGAAAGAGACTTTATATTCAACCAGATCTGCGCCTGTAAATATCTACTTTGAAGCCACATATGAAAATGTTGACAGACACAAAACTACTGTCATCACATTTAAAAATAGTAAGCAAACAAACTCAATAGTTTTTACTATTATTGCTATTAATTGGCGTATTGCAGTATTGTTAGCAAAGCGTATTCAATTGTACTTTCATGTACTGAAATTGTACATCTTTTTTAAGCTATAGATAACGCAAAAAGATCTACTGATACTTTATGTATAATGTTTTCCTTGGTTGTAGGAGCAGGGGTCCGCAGTCTGCAAAAGGTTGGGAAACACTGGTCTACACAACTAACTAAATAGACGAAACTGTCTTACACTCTTAACAGATAGGAACAACATATATCCAATTTACTACAGTTTATTATTTATAGACCATCACGTCATAAAATAAAAAGCATATATAAATCCAGCTTCCGTGGTTTAATGATTACAGTCGCTGACTCGGGGTATAGGTACAACATCGTTTTAAACATTTAATTTTAACAATACCTTTGCGCTAGGTAAAATATTATTTTAATTATATTTGGTACTCCAGTATATTGAGATTTAATTCAAAAAGAGGGATGCAAACAGAGATCGAGAACGTTTTATTATCTATGCACAGGAACAAAAATAATGCTTGTAATTGTATTTTAAAAAAAAAAAGTGTGAAGGAAATGTACTTAGGAAGTTTGCAGTTTTCTAATTTGTATGGTACGTTAGTGACACGGAACTGAAACTCAGGATTAGCGGAGGAGAAAACTGATAAACGCGAAATTATTGAAAATATGGGAAGGAGTTGATGTCAGGAACTTTTACGTAGCGAGGACCAAATTCTAAGCTTACCTTCAACTTGGTACTTTCTTCGCTGCCATCAAATCGTCTAACAAAATGGCGACTGCAAACACAACAAATTTCGCCAATTAATACACAGGCTTCATTAGGTGGGAAAAAAAGGTAGGGTCAAATACAGTAGGAATATAGGAAGCTGTTCACAAAGATGACCTTCGTCAGTGCTTCATGCAGGTGAAATAAAAAATGGCGGTCCTAAGCGGAAACAAGGTAGATGTAATGTTGCCACAATATATTGCGAAATGGAATGCTGTTGCCAGATACTAAACCAGGACTTCGATGAACAAATGTAGGGTTGCTTATGTATGGGAAAGTAACGTGTATAAATATGTGTATTATTATTATTAAAAAATATATGAAATAAATGAATGCAAGTTCTAAAAAATATGATGTTTTATTGTATTTAATCTATTCTGTCAAACCACGATTCACTTAACAAGCCTTGATCTAAATTTAATGCATGCTGTATTTTGTAAATAAGGATGCTTTCATACCATTCACTCTTTATGGGAATCTGATTTGTACAGTATCTTGGCATCGGCTATTTCATGTGTGGTAGTTTTCAGGTGTTGGGAGAGGCCAGATGTGGAAATTCATTCTTTTTGGCATTTCTAATATGCTCCGTGACACCGGTGTTGAAGTTCTGCTTAGTCATTCAGATATACTGGTCCTTGCACTGGCCAGTGGTGAGAGGGAATGGGTTCCAACAAGAAATGCTTGAAGATTAGTGATCATAAATCTGAGTCGAATGACATAATTATGAAATTTTAGCGGAGGTCTGCACACCTATCATATCTTTATGTTTCAGGGAATGGGTCAGTTTTGGAGAGGAGGGTAGAAGTTCCGACCAGAAAGTTTTACGGATTTGTGATCAGTGATCATAGATCAGCTGAATAACAACAGAATTATGAAAATCGGTGGAGGTTTTCACAGCCTCGAGATACTTATGTTTGAGGGTCAGATGTTTGAAGATTTATGGTCAGTGGCCATACCTGTGCAGAAGGAGGCAAGAATTAGGAAAATATGAGTAGATCATCATAGCCGAAGTTTTCCCGGGCTCTTAGCTAGTGAAATCCCATAAATGTAAACGCCCTCTATGTTAAAATCAATAAAAAATAAAGCACTGAATCATTTATAATTTTATTTTTGCATTTTTATAGCCTCATATTCAATACTCTACGTCACCAGAGATTATATTAGGGTAGGCCAGATTGCATCAAATATGAAAAAGTTAAAATTATACAGAAAACGTATACGTCCGAAATGGTGCTTCTACGGAAAATAAACTTACTGTTATCTAAGACGTGCTATTTATTAAAGTCTGTTGCAAATAATTCACGCAGGCGAAGGACACCTTGCGATGCTTAGAGAGAGAGAGAAAAAAAAAATCAGAACTTTACAAAAACTAAATACATCTTCTTTACATAAATATTTGATCGACATATATAAACATGGCGCTTGCGGAGGTATGTTTACTAATTCTGTCACTTCGTGGTATGAATACCACGTATCATGTTACAAAATTCACTGACATAATACCGAACAAGCGTGAGTGAGGAAGATGGATTAGGTAAAGTAAGGTTTGAATACTGTTTTTATTACACGCGGTGCATGTGACATTTAACACTCGCTCGTGTGTACTTCTCGCTCTATCACGGAAATAGTCTACGACAACTCCTTCTAGGACTCAGGAATCGAGACTTCTCGAAATCTAGGTCTTTACACAAATATGGCAATAGAAAAGAAGAAAGTGACACGTAACCAATGGTTTCACGACACTGTAGATATGCTTTGCAATCAAACACATGGAAGAGGCAAAATATGGGAAGGAACAGAAAAGGGTTAAGTGCCAATTATTTTAGCCGAAAAAGGAAAAAGTATTATATATATATATATATATATATAAATAAGGGTCAAGTTCCGTAAGGGGTGAACTAAAAGGTAAGATTTACAGAAAAACGGGATTTGAAGTTCGAGAATATTGAAAAATGTAAGGAATGTAGTCTTGAATTAATGTACAATAAAGCAGGAAGCGCAGTGAGGATGGAGAAAGTAATTAAGGGCGGGAAATAGATAGTATTCATTATGGTGATGGCACACCTAACCTGGCTATAACTAACCCACCTTCACTCCCTTGGTAGTACTGTGTCTCTGCATGAATCTTCTTTCGCCCGATGTATGTAAAAATGACCTGTATGCAAAATATACTGGATTGATCGATGCAGTTAAAATGTAATGAATATACTGGTGTAAGCGAGAAAGTGTGGTGTGTATATTTGGCAATTGCTGATTACTCCAGAATCGCAACTTGAAGTATATGCCTTAATTTGCGGGAAAACGCAAAAGAAAGCGAACGTGGTTTGTTAATGGAAATGGCGTGTGATGGTTTGTAGCGCCCCCCTCCCCCGGGGGGGGGGGCGGATTCTGGTCATTTATAACACGAAGTGTCGCAATTAGTATTGCTCCACATGGTATTATCTTGATCTACTACTTGTATTTAACTAAAGTATGTGGGATTATCTTAACACATTTTGGATTGTTGGTTGTTGCTATATGTTTATAGAAGCGTCTGTAAAAGGAAATAAATCATAATAAACTAACAAGAATTGAGAAGCGGTTTGAATAAAGCAATAAGAAGAAGCCGAAAATGACGATGATCTAGACGTAGTTATTGTAGTTCAACGGATTTGAATCCACAGAGAACCTTAAAATTAAATACAATAATATGAAGTACCTACCTACTTTAATAACAAAATGTTATACACTGTAGTTATATACACAAAAATGAATAATTTGTAAACAATTAACGAAACCACAACTTTCTTTACGTAACACCTGCAGCAACAACTGAAAACAATTGAAAATAGTAATGTTATGTTACAGTGTTGCTATTTGCTAACCCTTAACAAAAACCCCACTAGATTGCTAGTGAGGATTAAGATAGTAAACACGGCGGAAGTCGTTGTCACCTACGACGTCATCCTGACAGACTCTGACACTACCCACTGTAAATACAACGACGAAACCGAGATTTCAACTCGGTTTCGTGGCCAAATGGTCAAGACGTTCGTTTCTTGAGTGAAAGGTCCCGGGTTCAAACCTCTCTTGCGTCAATACTTTTTAATTCTCTTTTTTTCGAAATATATTTTCATATGCTCGTATTTATTATTAATAATTGCTTTTTTGTACATTATCTTAAATTAGTGACCATGGGAAAGTGGAGGTTAGGTAAAGTTAGATGCGGACATGTATCTTAACATTTTCCTTTCTCAAATTCCTAGCGCGAGACGCTCTTCGACTTCCGCCGTGTTTACTATTTTAATCCCCATGTCAAGATTGCCCATAGCAAAAATAACTAACGCCCGACCTCTGGTGCTAGGGGTTGTCGGATCGATCCCTGCTCTTGCCAGGTGGGCTTTGTGGTGGACAAACACCGTGTGCGTGGGATTTCTCGGGATACTCCCGTTTCCTCCGACTTTCTTCATTCCACCAATTCATCCCATCATCAAAATTACCTACAAAATCAAATTGTTATCATAGTTGCCTAAAGGCTTCAAAATAAATTCAAATTCAACAAGAATTGCTTAGTTCTATGTAAAAGTAAAGCAGCATCTTGTAACCTTAAATTTATCAAGTTAAAATCACCTTGATAAATTTAAGGTTACAAGGCGCTGCTTTACTTTGACATAGAACTAAGCCATTTTTGTATGATGTTATAGATTCATTTTCTTATTCATTGTTTACGTTCGAATTACATGAAGTTGATTTAAGTGCAACTCTCAATATAAATCCTTGGAAAATGATGTGTTCTTATCTAACTGATACTTTTATAGAAATAGCATATATTTTAATGAAACAAGAACAAATAGAACAATGTAATACTCAACAACTATATCAAAGAATGTTTACAGTGAACTGTTTGTATACACCCAAGGTAGGGCGTAAACTTTTAGACGTAGAATGTCATTTAATATAGAATAATTAGTTCTTTTTTAAAATATGCTCCAGAATTACTGCAAACCTGTTTTTTTTTTTATAATTAATGATTTTATCCTACCAATGATCAATTGCATAAATAAGGTACTGTGTCAAAAGCTGAGTATGAAGATTGTGGTAATTTGGATTATGCTTATCATCTCATAGCCGCTTGCAATTCAACAAAGCAAGCCATATGGCAAGCGTATCTACATATATGTTCTTGTATCACAAGAATATCACCACATCCTTCATAATTTAATCTTGTATCCCGATATTTTTCACCTACAAAAACACATTTTTATTGTATTTAACAACCATAATATTGCATGCTTTAATACATGTATCAGATATGAATAGTGTTCAGTTGTATGTACTATCATTTCGCCTTTTTAATTTATCTGCAAGTTTTCGACAAACACACTTTGCTAATTATAAATACGCTATATATTAACATTTCTTCCACAACTTAACATGGCATTGATATTTGTTATATACTGAAATGTTTTGTTCCCTGTAAGCTTTTATGTTATAATTTGATATGTAATTTTCTCTATTTTGATATGTAATTTTCTGTACATGAAATAGATAGTAATGGTTAAAAAGTGGGTAGGGTGAGCAACTATAAACAAAACTAAAGATCAAAGGTTCGAGCCCCTAATTCAGACATTAGAAAATTTTTGGCGGCACAGCTTTGATGTTTAACAAGTTTGCCGTGCAAAGTTTATAGCAAATTTGGCATGTATCAACAAAGAATTTGGCTGCAAGATTGTAGCACGCTTGCGGCAATGTAATACTAAACTTTGTGCAAACTTGCAATGCCAAAACTCGTAGAAACTTACTACAAGTTTGGATGTTATCTGGGCACTCCCACTCTAAACCAATACGGACCAAATTTTCTGTTCTAATTCGTTTTTTTAATCTTAAATTCGATGTGCGGCCCCGTTTTTTGATTTATAGCTTACTTCTTACGAAAGACGTAAATATTATTTGTAGAATTTTCTATTACGTATATTCAAAGAACGGTATAGTATTATATTAATAAATCAGGAATTAATACTTAAATAAAAACGGGCCGCACAGCGATAAGAAGCGTATAAAACTGAATTAGAACTGAAAATTTGGTGCACATTGGATTACACTGAAACTGGACAAACGAATTTAAATATTTGCTCTATCGTCTATTTTTCGACACAAAGCAGTCACTTTAGTATCATTACGTAGAGCTATGTGTGTAAAGCTACCGGGCTACCTCATCAGAAATTTCGTATGTGCAATACCGCTGCAATTACGCCATCTGACGAGCGAATAGTGAAGTAGACGGCAGGAACCATACTTAAGTCAAATAGGGCACTTGATTGTGCAGTAGTGTGTAGAAGGAGAACGGTCTACTTCATGTGTTATATTTGATCATGGTAGTGTCAGAGGACGACATAAATCATGTCATGCTGTATGAATTTCACCAGGAACATCGAGCCAGCGCAGCGACATGAAACAATGCCGTATATGGTCTGGGAGTTGTGGATGTGCGAAAGTGCCAGAGCTGGTTCCAGACGTTCCGGTCTGGGAACACCAGCCTCACCGAAAACGATGCTTGTGAACAGGAGTGGAGGCAAATTCAATGCAAACTGTTGAATAAATGGTCAGCGAACTCCATGCCACCAATTCGACTGTTCATCGTCCTATGCAGGACCCTGGGTACGTTTCGAAATTCGGGAACCTTATGCGCTCACACATCAACAGAAGCAGCAGCGAGTTTACATCGGAAGTTCCCAGCTAACCCGTCACAGACGTGAGCCATTTGTGGACAGAATGGTGACAGGGGATGGAAAGTGCGTCCTCTACCATAACATTACACGCAAATGGCAGTGACTACCTAAAGGGGGCAGGCGCATAAAATGTGTCAATAAAGGATCTCCACCCCTGCAAAATGATGTTGAGTGTTTGGTGGGATATCCTTGGGAGAATACATTTTGAACTCTCGCCACGTCACCAGACCATCAATGCAGCTATCCATTGCCAGCAGCTTGAACGCGTACGGACTGTATTGTTAAAGAAACGCAAGGGTTTCCTCCCTCATCTACGGTGATAACGCGCGCCCACATACGGCAAGTAGGACCTGTACTGAGATTGAAGAATGTGGCTAGGAGAAACTTCCCCACCCTCTCCTTCTGGTCTCACCAGATTTTGCACCAACAGATTACTATCCTTTCGCAGCCTGCAAAACTATATTTCAAGGAAAACTGCAAAAACCGGTGACTTCTTTCAGCGGCGGATTCAACAACTGACGGACAGGTGGTAGTGTGCTGTAGGGTCCGATCAGTGATCTTTATCTAAAGGCGATACTGGAATGACTGCTGGCATTGAAAATTTCATGACTTTATGAAGCCAGGGAGAGGAGAGGATACCTCTCTCTCTCTCTCTCTCTGTCATTGACACAAACAGAAAATATATGGAAGCCAAGTATTATTTTATGGTGTTTTAAGGGTTTAGGTATAGGATGGACCCTTAGAACATTTGACCATTTGACCCATAGAACAAATTGTGCATCTTCTTTATTTTACGACTGTGTAATGATGCAGTTTCAGCCCCAAGCTTCACTAGGTTCGATTGCGTTAGATCAAACTTTAGTAGGTTCAGTTGCGTTACGTTAGGTCGGACTATATAAGTACAGATTAAGTTGCTACCGACGAAAATTGTTTTAATATCGTTACATTTCAATGTTGCTGTTTAGGTTTCGGTATCTACAGTTGTTGCAATTGTTAAGTCAAAAAAATGGGTTGGGCATTTTAAACAGAAGCCCTAGCCTTAATTTCTAGAATGAAGTGTAATTATGTTTATGTTTGCAAAGATATATTTATATTAAAACAATGTTATGCTTCTACGCAAACAAGGTTTATACTTTATACGCTTACATATATATTACTAAGCGAAAGACTGGGAAAATATTATTTCATAACGCTATCAAATGGAAATGTCAGGTGCAAATGTCCAAATCAAACAATCAGTATATAGTCAACACCAGCTGTGTGCCAAGTTATGTAACATAGAAATTGAAATGTGGATTACATCTGGATAATATTACTTGTAATCTTTAATAAGAAGATGTTTATAACAGGCAGAAAGTAAAGAAACAAATATGATGGCGTCGATTTCTTACGGCTGCCGAAAGAATGTTGTGCTGGTGTTTTCCACTGTTGTATGCGAATTTATTATGTTATGTGTCCGTGATTGGAGGATAAATGTTAGGCTGTGGAACAGTGATGAGCTAATAATACTCGATAGATGGCAGGGCTGAATGCCTGTTGAACTTTGGATAAACTTTAAATTACAAATAATCATGTGGAAGAATAGTAGCATATGTTAATCAATTTTTATATTTATTGTGTAATATGGTTTTCTACAACATATTGTTTGTTTAGATTTGAAATTATGATCGAAACCATTTTTTGTAAAGACGGAAGTTGTATGTTGTACTTAAGGGGGATATTAGGTCATAGTCGAGATTTCTTAGACAGGATTATTAGGATCAGTATGACTGATAATAATATATTAGAATCTACGTTCGTTAAACGTCCTACCTGACTTTTCTTTGGGTTGATATACCACTGGAGTGAAACACTCCAGGCTGGTTGACATTAGTTCTGCCCATAATTTCGCTCCAAAAGGGGAATCTACTTCTATACGCTGGGTATTCATAAGCTTCACGACCGAACCCAAATTAAAAACTGAGATTAAGATAATGTTACGGATTCGAATGAATACCGAAATCAGGAGCTTAACTGAAAAGCATAATAGTATATTTATTCATTTGCATAATATAAGCTCAGAGAAAAAAGCTGAGCTATTTTATTACACCGATACGTTGTTATTTATGTTGGGGTGGTGGTGGATGGATAGTGATCCGTAAACCAAGGGGACATGGAAATTGACAATGAAGAAATTCACCGCTGTCCCTCAAACTTGAGACGAGGAGCTCCTTTATTGGTGCAGAAGAGACCATGCAAGGCGTCGAAGAACTAAAGGACAATAACATTTCTCACCAATTGATCTTTTATTTTCACTGAGCTTCTCCCCAACATACGAAAACAGAAAAGTTCGTTCAAGGGAATTTTCTTTTGAATTCTCAAGAATCTTTTTGTCAGTATTTTGTGTTCAGGAAGAGAAAATTGTTTCGATTTTGCTTACCCTGCCTATTCTTCTTCAGCATAACGCAAAGGGAGTGCGAAAAAAGAAAGGATAGAATGAGGGGATGAAATCGAAATATGATGAGAGAAATGCTCTTACATGTTAACTACAAACACAAGAAAGTTAAATCTTCTTTTTATTTTATTTTTTTTTGCGAAAAGAAAGAAAACAATGGAAAGAAATCAACCAAACAAAAACATTCAAAATTCATAGAGAAATAAAAGACCCAAATAACAAAGATATAAAAGCTTTCTTACATTTATTTAGATATAATTAGTTGGCTTGTGAGAGACAGACGGACAAATACCACAATGCGGAATCCAAAACATCGTAGCTAGAAGCACTTGAGCTTAAAAAAAGCTATTTCGGGTCCAGAATTATTCATGACGCGCAAAGTCATTTTAGGAACATACTACATAGATTTGCCCAAATATAAGAATCTTCCCACGCACAAGTGAAAAGAAGTGCTGATTATATTTCAAGGATCTGAGTTACGATTTACTAATGATCAGACTATAATAAGAAGGCTGATTCAAATCACATGTTAATGGTTTCGCAATCGAAACTATAAGCTAGTATCGAAACCGAGACTGGACTGGGTGCCTCGATTTAAATAGAGAAATAGATACATGATTCCAAACTGTAGCTATCTTAAATTTCTGACAATAATAATGCCATCCTTGTAAATCAGTTTTGAATGATAGTGTGACAATTTTGCGTAACACATTTGCTCATATGCTTCATCAGATCAAGGAAAGCTTATTTCTCTCAACTATCATGACCCGCGTCCGTTCAAAAGATTTTGTTGGTCGCTGGCCTGGCTTAAATCACGTCTAAAATATTTAGTCGTTTCTCTTTAACTTTTCCGTGATCGTGCTTTATTGGCGAAAGCTCTGTGCGATACGTGTTGCGTGGTAATGCTTGCATATACAGGGCGTTGCAAAACAACACCGGCAAACCTACCGCACGAGATTTCTGACATGAAAAATAGGGGGAAATGTATAGAGAATCGAGGGTGCACAAATGCTTCCTTTCGGCGCTATAGGCTTCTGGAAGTGTGACAAAACGAAATTCCAATACCATTAACAGTTGAACTGAGGCGTGATAGTACCCTCATAGACTTCAAACCTGTTCTATCTAAAACTGCATATTTCAAAATTATGCGACGGATGCACAAGCGACTCCCCAAAGGAAGTAGGGGATTCCCAGACATCCTCTGGAGGCAATATTTGTTTTCAGAACCATTCTACCTCACTCCTCTCTTGCGCGAAAAGGCCTTTGTGGTAATTGATCATTGACTTGGAACGAAAGTAATGATTATTACTTTCCTCATTAGAGGAGATAACAAATCTGAAGAATAAAGCTCCAAAGTACCTTCAGTAGCCAATGATGATAATAGTTTACTTGAAATTAATCATACGCATAAGAACGAGATTATTTTTTGTAGTGAAGCAGAATTGCTATCAGAAGGTGGGGATGGTTCATACATGCATAAAAGAAATTCGACGATATATAGTGATGTACATGAAGCAGACATTCCTTGTTAAGTAATTAAATCCAATAACATATCAGATAAACAATCAGTACTTGATCAACTTGTGTTGATCTTTTCGAACAATCATGTTGGGCCTTGGATTGTTCTTCTAAATATTATGGACAACAGCAACCTGGGAAGTTATAACTCAATAATTATCAGTAAGGACCCAATAAAACATAAAATTCCGTTCAGTAGAATTGAATCTCTTCGAAGAAAAGCAGTTAAAATCAGTTTTAGTACAAGGGAGGATGTAAATCATTTATACGTAATTAAATTCAGAACTCCATAAACAAATGCAAATTACAGTATTAATCACTGGAATGTTGATCTACAGATATGTAGTAATATATGGTATTCCAACTAACATCTCCATACAAGAAATAGAAGACAATGTTGAATATGAGTTTCCAATTGTAAATATACAAAAGTTGAAAAAAAAAGTAATGAGTGATACACACGAGTCTATTTGAGTTGACATAAAACTTGTAGAATTCACCTTAGAGTGTCAACATTTACATCAATATATCTATGTGTACAGGGAAAGATTCCCCGTTCAACCTAAAATGCCAGAGGTGCAAGGGTTATAGACACAGTAGTATTCAGTGCAAGGGTGAATCTAAATGCGGAGAATGTGCGAACAAGTCTTATGGTAAGTCTATATTAGGTCTTGTTGATCAACATGTTTGTGCGTGCGAGGATTATCTAAAGATCGTGACAATTTATAAACGTCACGCAAAAAATTGTACAAAGTCAGTGCACATTTTTGTAAAGTAAACCAAAATAAACAATTTCATTCTTGTTAGAAAGTTTGAAGACAAGGAGAATACATACGCATCGTTATTTGTTAAGCAAAAATCTACATGTGTATAAGTGGAGTGAAAATTGAAGATTGTAACAGTCTTTAGATAATTTTCGCGCACAGAAACATGTTGATCAACAAGACCTAATGTAGACTTACCATTACAACGGTCTTGCACTCTTCCAAGAAAATATTTACACTGTAACTCTAATAATCACATAGCAGGTAGTACTCAATGCAAGGAATATACACTTCAACAGAAAATAAACACTATAATGGCAACTAGTAATATAATATATAAGTAAGAAAGAAATATATCACTGAACGATGTAAACAGCTCGAAACGAGAACATTTATCGTACTCACAAATTGCAGAAAACAAGCTAGGTCTCACAATCTAGTCGCTCAAACGAGTCGAGAGGTTCTAAAAAAGAAAACAGAATCTATTGTACAGAATGCTGAAAACAACAACGAGAAAGTGAATCCACCACATGAAGTACAAGGGAGTAACAGTACATCTGCAAAGAAAACTAACAGAACATCACCCAGAATAAAAATGTTCTAATTTAAATTTAAAAAAAGAAAAAGAAAAGTAAAAATCATCAATACAAACTTCAAATAATAGAGACGATTCGGAGGAATTAGCAAACAGTACTGACGAAGAATACTCATACTTGGAATTAAATGTGAATAAAGAATTCATATCCAGATTTCGAAACTTCACTCTAAATCCTGAGACAAACGATAACATAGAAAATTGTGAAGATCATGATGAATTAATTACAGAATTAATAAACATAACCTCTACCTTGATCGAAATTTTACAATTAAATCCAAATTTACCAAGGTAATTTAAGCTACTCCATAACATGCAACAACTAATGGAAAAACACTAACAGTAATAATAATAATGTAATAAAATCATAGTCCTCATAAAATCATCAGATTAAATTACTATTTTTTTTCGATTGGTCAATGCAAGTTTAGTCAGTGCAATTCTTTCAGTGTAAGTCTATCAGTGCGTGATTTCTTGTCATTTAGTGCAAATATAGCGATTACCGTGACACTTTAAAACACGCTCTACAAAAATCATATGTTTTGATCAACGGAGTCTTCTAAAATCCGATTAATTACTCTAACAACAACAACTTTCTTCATTGTAGAATGATGCGAACGTTCATGTCTTGTCCATAACAGCTTTTATCGTAAACAGACACTTAACGACCAAACATTGAGAATAGTTCGTTTAACATATCAAGCTAGTTGCGGAATATATTCAGCAGGCAATCTCAGCGATCATCGTAAAGAATGGATACTTTATGGGTAATATTAGTAAGCTTTAACAAATGTTTCACTGCAGAAGTCGATCTATTGAACATCTTCTAATCTTGTGGAAAAGCATATATAACAGTATGATAACTCAGTTCTAGTAATAAACCAGTTTATATAAGAAATTTACGCATTTCTTCAGCTATGATTTACATAGCACCTAGAACAAGGTAAAGTATATTATCTGCTAGCTTAATACGTTCTAGTCACATAGCAATATATATAATTTCACAAGAAAATACTATGAACACTTAAAAATGATTTTACGACCATTCTGAACTTCTTCTGAAATTAAAAATTGCTATCGGTTTGTCTAAACTGAATTGTACATTTCCTTATTAATTGTTTAACGAAAAAGTAAATTAAAAAATAAAAAGTCGTAGGAAAGATGGTTCCGTGAGTATGACTTGAGGAAAATTCTAATTCAAGCCATAAAAATTATCATTTACGGCTGAGACGATCTAAAATTATTTTGAATTTAGACTGAAATCTTGAATAAATAACTTACTCGAAAGGTTCCTCGTTTAAATTAAAACCTCGTTCACCCAGAGTTGATGGGACCAGTTCCGTTCGGGGCAATCTAAATTGAGAAGCAAATCAGATTTAAGATTTTTTCATGTTATAAGTGCTTGAAATACAGAAATCCAGTTACAAAATTATTTACTTTACAAAAGACAAAATTAGGCCAGCCAAAAAATTAAAATATTTATAATTACAAAAAGAAACTTGAGATAATACGTCATATTAATTACAGTATTGCATTCTATATTAGTCCTTCAATAAAATATATTCAATAATTACACAGCAAACAAATGTTAATAAGGAGTTGGATGGATATAGATCGGAGTTGGATATAGAATGTATGTAGTATATTAAGTGCATTATGTTTGTTTTGTTAACTTTTTTGATCGTTTTAAAATTAATCAGAGCTACGAACAAACAAGGTTAGTATACATATAAATTTATAACAAACACAGAGCAGTTGTGTATTTTAAAAGTAAGGAATACCTATAGTACCCTACTCCTTTTCCCCACCAATGTTGGTTTGAGCCATCAAACATTAAATAAGAACACAAAAAATGAAAAGTTTTCTGACAGCTCTAGATACAAGCGCTATCTTGTACTGAATTTTGCGTACTGAAGAACTGAGACACATGCATCAGAGGAGCTTGCAAAGAATTGCTTTACCATCATGTAGAATGACTAAAGATATCACACGTCCTGGATTTCCAGGGACATTTACAGATTTTAATCCTTTCTCTCCTCTTTTTTTCTAGGGTTCAGCCTGGACACTAATTTGTACTAGAGTTCGCCAAAAGTTCCTGGAAGTTTTAAATTAGCTAGAGGAAGCAATAATCTAATCTAAATGTAACAACCGCTATTGATAAAATTGGTGTTGATTATGCTAGATTCAACACCAAAACGATAGTTAATCGTTCCCATGCAAATTATCTTTCTTAATATTTTTCTTTATACGAATCATTCAGTGGAAATTATATTTCACTTTTTAAAAATATACTAGTAAATTCTTGAAAGTTCTGCCTCTGAAGATGCCTTCTATGACTTTTCTCGGATTTCGTGTCTGGAATGGGGTGCGGAAAATCTGGACTTAAGATTCAGGAAGTTTGACAAAAATAAATTATTAAAATCATATGTCTCGTACAGGAAACAAAAAGTGTCGTTGATGCCTACATGCGATTAAAAATATGAAATAATAAAATATTCTTTATGCTTCAACTCTGAAACGTGAAAATCGGGACAATCCGCATTCCGATTAACATTGAATCGGGAAGTGGGCCAAAAATAGGGACAGTCCCCTCAGAATCGGGACGGGGCGGCAGCAATGGTCTGGTGGTTAATGTATCGGGAAGCTGATCCAGAGGTCCCGGGTGGCGTCGTAACTTTTACATATTTTTTTAAAAGAAAATTAACGTATTTTTTATGTATATACGCATTAGGAAATTTAATAAAAGTAGTGATTTATTATACCAAATAGAGGCTACTGAAAGTTAGGATGTATATAAATAAATCTGGCCGGATGCACACCGAGTGAAGCGAGGTGCGTTCGATGGTTGCTGGGCGACGTTAGCCGGGTGGTGGCTCAGCCCCCGGTTAGCGGCAGGCATAACGAAAGTGCTGTTAACTTCAAGTGGGGTACCCATATCGGAAGTAATTTTATGTGGGCTAGATAGGAGTGAGCGCGAATGATTCTGAAATAATCTTTCCTCTGGAGTAAATATGGGTAGAAATAAGCAAGAATAAGACGACTTCCGCGTGAGTACAGATGACAAACCAACTCACTGGCATCTAACCAGCAATGACAGCCTCTTTTTTTCATAAAAAGTACAGCAAACGTTCGTTGAAATGTTTGTAATGTTATGCGAATGCAACCACACGTTTTTATAGAAATCTCTTTGCGGACTGTTGAATATATCGACTAAATTTTCCGTAGCCCTCCTAAAAGTTTTCGGCTGGCTACGTGTCTGGTTCTGTAATTAACGATTGGTCAATTTCTTTACGAAGATTAGTGTGACACACAAAATGTCAAAATTAAAATGTAATTTCAGTTTGCACTACCGTATACTATAGTGTGCTGTTAATTATAGCTTGCTGATAAATCTAAAGTTATTTGATGAAAATTAAGATCGAAAAAAAAAAAAAAGGAAAACATTCTTGATCATTCCCTTGTGTAAATTCTTGATAAGAAGCTGTAATGATACTTGAAAGTTTGAAGCATTGACCATCTGTTCTGTTTTGAAGTGAATGTGGCAACATGCACTTACTCTGAAGCATATAAACTAGCTCACTTCACAGCTAAAAATAGTATTTTAATTTAAAAAGAAAGCAAATACAAGTTAAAGTTCAATGTATGATACCAAGAGTTCAACAGTTCAACATTTGACGAGAAAGAAGCCAGTAAACAGCGAATAATAAGGAATATTTCTTCAAAATCAGTGTAATAGGGACTATCGTTTGAAATTAATCGGATGTCGAATACGAGCTTTCGATAATGGTAAAACTTATTTCGATACTCACGTGTATCGATAGGTGCAGCAAGCAAGTCGCTGGATTTCGTTTGAAGGTGACCTTTCGCGGATTTATTAATTCCAGTGCGGGAATATCAAGCAATTCTTTCTTCATTATGGCTTTGAACAAACTTAGCATAGATGCAGTGGATGTAGCAAATAAGAGAGTGCTGATGAGGTATGTAATTGCATGATGAACAACAAAATTGCAAGCAAATATGGTGATTAAGGAGGAGTACCGGCGAATGTCAACTACTTGTTATTGGTATATTGCTAATGAGAAAACTGGATACAATAAGATAACTAGTGGTTACAATTACTAATCGTAGTTGCAAGCAACTTTTGTGTGTTCATGAAAACCATTTACCTGAAAGGTAAGTTTACATAAGTGGGAAGGAAATGCGATCCACATTCATACCCGTGTTAATGGTGCAGTTTGGCATTCACGGTTTCCGAAGATTGTCCAAACAAAGAAAGTAACACCTACTTTGAATGTTTTTTGCTTTAGTATTTCGAATGTGTTCAATGCAAAATGTGATCTAAATTCACGAGAGTGATTGGAGTGCAAGGACACAAACTTCTACATTGTGTCTTTCGCATCGTATCATCCCTTGATTTTGCATCAGATTCTGTATTGTAGGCCCATGCGTCCGAACCCTACAAGAGAAGCACCTATAATATCTAGTGACTGGCCTATAATATAGAATCAGCTATGATGCACCGAGAGGATGACATCGTAATCCCCCACCCACCGAAAAAAAAACCTAATTCCCTTTTAAAGTTACTTGAGGCATTGCTCACGAGAGACTGCAGAAAAAAGGTCTGCAAAAAACTGTCAACCTATGTTATAGCTACTTCGGGTATTGCGTTCGGGTTCGTACAATACAGTATCTGGTGCAAAATCAATGGGTGATATGAGTGCAAGGACACATACACTACCAACATTTCATAGATATAGGAGTGCAAAACAGCATTTGCAGGTGTTTCCGGTGGCATATGTGAGAATTAGTCAAGCTGCAGTATTACTTATAGAAGATTCGAAAATACTCCATTGGGAGTGAAAGAAGAAATTTGAAATGTTAGTCTGTGGTGAGGCCTTAAGATAACCTTTAGTGTGTCTTGGTGAACTTTGCCCAACTGGAGGGAGGGAGATGAGATAAGAACTCGTGGAAGTCTATCAAAAAGGTTGGAAACATTTTATCATAAAGTAGTCATGAAGTTAGATAATATGATTTAGCATGTGTTAAGTGATAAGCTGGTCAACTGATAAGTAATAACTAATCCTTATGTTCCAGTCTTAATAGTTCTGGGCTCGATTAGCCTCTCGCGACACCAAAGTTTTCCTCATTGTTCCTAAGCGAATGTTGAGATGATCTAGTCGCAAGAGCCACCACTTTCTCGTATCTATTCTAATAGAGAGAGCAATAAAGTTAATTTTTAAGGTGTGTGGGCAACTTTGGGTCAGGCCGGATGTATAATGTTGAAAATTGGTCGAAACTGAGGAACCCCGAGAAAACCCACGTACACGGTGTTTGTACACCACAGCATGAGCAGAGATGATCTGAGGGCCCCAAGTGCCAGAGGTGAAGGCTCTTTCCATGAGCCACCACGGCCCAGCAGTTAAGTGAAATATGGACCGTAATGGGTTAAGTTTTGAAGCCCATAAATTTCATAAGTTTTGGGGATATTTTGCGAGAGGCACTTCAGAAGATACTTTTACAAGGATTGTTCTACTTTCTCAGAAGCTGTTGCCGAGCTGCCGTAGCTCAGTAGAGCATTGGCTTGTCAATCAGAAGGCCCTGGGAGCAATCCTAACGGCCAGGCACGTACCTAGAAGTTTGTTTCGACGTGGGTGTGAAATTTACGTAAAATGTTTATAATTTTATCCCCCAAAAAATCTGAATTTTGAGGCGGGGTCCGGACCCCCCCCTCTGCGTACACCCCTACCAGCGGCCATCCATCATGACTTACGTTTTTCCTTAATCACACCAGACAAATGCTGGGATGGTACCTACGAGACCAGACCCTGAGATGATGGTACCTTCCAACATCCTCCTATTTGCCCTATCCCAGCCTGACCTTGAGATGCTTAAAATCAAAAATAAATTCAAATTCTGAAGGTGTTGATTTGTCGGTTTGTAGTAGTTTTATATTATTTCTCACATAAGACTACAAAGTCATCTTGCACCCGTGTACATATCGTATAAAAGTGACCTGGTACCCCATTTGAGCATATCTCGTAAAGTATAGTACTGGTGCCGTATTTACTTGCGTAATTTATCCATCGCATAATGTACGCACCCGAATTTTAAAGGCCGTTTTCTGTATTTTTCTCCCCCATCATAATTTGCGCATGAGTCTTTTGTGTGATAAGGAAAAAGTACGAAAACAATTATCTCGCATATACCGCGCAGCAAAGTTTTGATTTCTGGTTTCGTCTCCTTTCTATACTGAAGACTGCTGAATTTTGTCATTCATCTACGTCACTTCCCTTTCCGCAAACCAGTTAGCATCTCTAACTTTCTCTTCTGCAGCGATCTTTAACTCGTTATTTTATCGTTTTGAGAAAACATTTTCAAAGCAAGTACCGTGTATGACATTTTCGTACGACAGTTAAAATAAAAGAGGACGGAGGGCCGGCAATATTTTACGTGATCTGGGGCTGCGCAAACAGGCACGTTTCATGTGTCTTTCAAAATTATTCCGTGTATAACGCACACCATTATTTTTAGGTGATAAAATATTGATACATTGAACTCTGTCAACCAAACGAGTTGTCTGCCGTCACGTTGACTCCTTCTCGTACACCCCTTCCACTTTCTCCGCCCTCACTAGCTGTTCAAGGGAGCGTGTCTATCACTGCTTTTTATTTCGCGCATAATTTACGCACCCTGACTTTAAAACTATTTTGTCGTCTAAAAAGTGCTGAAATTACGCGAGTAAATACGGTAATTTATAGTAATTATAAAAAAGTACATTGTAACAAATCCAGTTTAGAGTGAACACTGGGAAAGTTCCCTATCCTCCTAATGTAATCTACCCTAACCATAAGTAACTGAATATATTCTATCTTTGTCTAACCTCAGTAAACCCATATTATACTGAGTCAAAAACATGAAGAATATTTGAGTACAAGGGCGATGCTTACCTAAATTTGGAAAAGAGCCATTGAAGTTTTGCTAGCCCAACATACGACTATGTCAGTTCTTTATAGTCTTAAGACAGTGTTTATTTAAAACCCAGATAAACATTATTCTGTATAAAACTAAACAACTTGATACGCATGCGCAAGAGGAGAAAAAGTATGGACAAATCTTGTAAAAAAAAAAATGTACCCCGTTTGACAAACTTGGACCGAACCATGCATAGCTAAACCATAGGCTGTATGATCTCAAAGTTTTTACCCTAATGATAACCCATACAATACCTTTGCTGGCATGTGAGGAGTTTTACGTGGATTTTTAATTTCTTATACCGCATTTTAAGATGAATCCTATGACCCCAACGAGCAGGACCCATTTTAAGGAATATAGAGTAGATCTACATTCATAAAAACATTATAAAAATGCTTTACATGTTACCGGTACTTTGTCATGGGGTCGGAATCCTGTGTTTTACAATACGGATAAAGAAATTGTGAACTTTGCATAATTTAGGTTAGTTGATTGCACTGGCTATAGAGCAGATTGGTGAACAGTAGGGTAGGGTGGGGTAAAATGGGTAGAAAAAAAATGAAAAAGTGGCTACTCTTTGATGTAAGTATTATTATAGTACAGAGCAAGTGTGTGTTATAACATTCCATGTGTTGTGCATATGCATATGTTTACAAGGTTTACCCTACTCAAATAGCTCAGAAACAATGAAGAAAAGGAAAAGGATAGTCTTTTCCCCCCACATGTGGGGTAAAATGGGTTTGTGTGTTTCTTTATTACATTTCAATGGCCAGTGAGTATTTTATCCTTCCACTCTTGATGGGAAAAATGCGTACAATGAAGACCTCTTCAAAACCGGTTTCCTGTTCCTTCTACGAGAAAAACAATCAGAGTAAATTGCATTTGTTCTAAAACAAAGCTTGTAAAATATTTTTCACGTGTCGAAAATATGACAAGAAGGCTATATACTTGTGAACAAACATAAACAGTCCCTAATTGTTTTGTATTGTAGAACATTAGGCCTACACTGCAAACACTGATACATGTAAAGCAAAACAAAAAAGAACAAAACAAAAGGAAGCGTGCTAGAAGTTACTAGCCTAGGCTACTTGTAAGAAACCCACACTGGATTAAGCAAATGAATAGATTCTACGGTTACTTAAGGCTGGTGTTGGCATAGCTCTAAGAATTTGAGAAATGTTTACTTGTGGGTCAGTGTCACCAATATCTAGATAACAGGCTTTCAGATAAAGATTTTGTCTACACACATACTAAATAAAAGTGCTCAGTGAATCAAGTTTCTTGATGGAACAGGGAAAAACATAATTTTCACTTCATGTTGAACTTGTAAAAGAATTTTCAAAGCCTAATTTCGATAAAACCATTTTACCCCATTTTGGTTTTTGCTTATTATTACCTAACACGAAACGGTAAGTCAGTATTTAATGACTTATGTACTAGATATCGAATGTGGAATCGCTTTTTTTTTCCGATGACCCTGCTTGTTTGTACAACAAAGTTTCTGAAAGCATACATTTTCCTCACGTACACTTTGAATTTACAGAAGAAAATGGCTTCTACCGCAATGAAGAGTGATGATGCCAACGATTAGTGTATCCAAACTGAAACTGACAATATTATTCTGGGATGCAGATTTGTTAGTGGGGAGGGGAAGGAATTTCTACATGCAGAAAACAAGGTTTGTTTCAATTTTACCCCACCCCACCCTACCCTATTCAATAACAGGAAGTGTACAAATGAGGATATATGACTAAAGAGCTTTTAAATCAGAGGAAAATGTTTTAGAAGTTACTCATTCAATGAACGGTGTCATATAAAGTTTTCCATCATATATGGTACAAAGATGCTTGAAATAGTCTATCGAGGG
>JAGDQP010029207.1:0-23536 GCA_022664845.1 Lepisma saccharinum | reverse complement strand
TGATATCTTTCCTGTTACTTTCTAATGTAAAATGACTACCACGTGCCGTTCCTACTGTTCAAGTCAGAGAGAGAAGCATGCTTTTTTTAATTCTGCAGTTTACAGGACTGGTTGTTCAACGTTTTTGAATATGTTACCAATTCGAAAGAAAGGTTCTTAATTACTACCGTAAATGTTAAATTTTCAGATTTTAATTATCCCAGTACTTTACATTTTTACTTTCAAAATACAGCTTACTCGAGATCAAAATATTTAATTTGTACTAAATCTACAAATCTTTTGAACAGAATTAGTTTCTTATTTTAAAAAGGCAGAAAATAAAATATATTGGTATTATTGTTACATTTTCGTTTTTATTTTCCCCCTAGACATTAACGGTTTATCCGCCCTGTTTCCCGTCATAGAATGAGGAAATGTATAGGATTTTCGTGTAGTAGGTTTTTGTATAGTTAACAGTAATATGCACAAAAATATTGTAGGAATACAGATCTGTATTATACATTTGTTTTCCTTCGTTCGTTTTGCATACTTATCCTTCTTCTGTTTTTGTAAATGACGGCAGTAACTTTAGTATTATAAATAACGTTGCACTTCCATAATCACACTTTTTTACCGTAAGAACAGAACAAACAAATTCACACTCTGCTTTCTAGAACATCGATGCAAATAATAATTTACTTTGATCACTACATGGACCGAAACATGTTCTCAAATATTAACTCGATTTTTTTTTCTCTCCTCGAAAAGTGGGATTTATTTAGTAATCAAATATGTTCCTTAGATTCCGGCCACATATAGTTAACAAATCTTCATCTAGAAATGTGAAAGTTATTACAATTTATGTCCGTTTTTAGATTTTGTTTTTATAACAATATTCAGGAAACTACTTTTAAATATTCATGCAGTTCAGAAGCCAACTCGATCCAATTCTTCAGCTATACCATTCTCTAACTCAATTTTAGATGCCAGTGTGTAACTTCAGGGAGTAAGCTCTTACAGAAATTAGACTAGTTTAACGCACAACTGTTACATATTTACAGAATATTTCTACGTTTTTTCTAATGTTAAAAGGCAGCTACAAAAACAGACGAAAGTGAAGAGTCCTCTCGTCCTTATGTCTCCACTTGCAATTTCCTTGATTGCGTATTCGCGAAACGACTACAAAGATATGAATCCAACAACACAACAAGCATTGCATCATTCATTCCTCCCCAATTTTTTCATTTTATTTGTCTGGTCGTTCTTTCTCGTGTGTTGCGTTTATTCTTCATTCGTTCTGTTCTCTCTTCTTTCATAATCCTTCTTTCTCTCTCTCCCGTGATGGAATAGACGGGGGGAGGAGAAAGAAGCACACAAAAAAGGAAGAGGATTGTGGCCGAAACAAAGTAAGGAGGAATATAAAAGACAATTGAACATCGAGGCTTAGTGCCAACATTTTACGGTAGAGTAGTCTTTGGTGGCGCCGCCATGCATCCCATTCCTTTTCTCTTCTTCTTTTATTTTTACATTTAGATTTCCAAAATGAAAAAGAAAATAGAAAAAAAAAAGTCTGTATAGTAGAACGAGAAGAAAGCTAAAAAAAAAATATCGTTGAATCTCATCCAAAATCTGTGAGGATCCATTTCTCTACAGCATTGCGGCAGTTACAAATTCCTAACAAAACAGGGAGGAAATAAGGGGCTAGAATCCTCTCCAATAATAATTCAAGCCAAAAACCTCAACAATGTACAACAATACAAAGGGCCATCTACAGTCAATATATCACAACAATACTGACAAAAATGTGCAGTAAGGAGACAGCATGACCAAATCCAGTTGGATCCATCTATGTAAGCTTTATTGGAATTAACCCGTGTTCACTATCAAAAGGATTTTAATAACTTGTTGTGGGTTAATTTTGCATATAGATTTTGTATTTAAACCATTGGCGTTTTGATAGTGAAATTTAGTAATGAGAAAAGCATGAAGAATATTGGGATTGTAGATACTTCTAACTATCTTTACTGAATAACTACACAGTGGTGTGGCAATTAAATATTGAGGCTGGATATGTTTTGCGTTTAGTATTACTGTAAGAGGTTGAAGTAATACACTGAGATTAATAGAAAATGGCAGATTGGTGTACTTTCCAATAACTGTAATAATAAGACAAAAAGAATGGGGAGAATATATTAAAATAAAATTCATCATGAATATAATTTTCTATTTGCGCCCCAAGATTTGATTTTAGGTGTTAAAGTGTTAATATTTATAAATTATTTTTAAAATTATGTTGTACGTTCAGTGTGGTTTAGATAAGATATGAAAACGAAAACTTTTAGAGCGATTTTTATTAAAAGCGAGTTTTCATTTTTTTAAATAATATTATTTTAGCCTTTTTAAACACAAATAGTTCTGTAATTAGAAAATTTACTTCATCTTGAGAGAAGATAGAAATCGACATTTTCAAGGATAGAAGTGGTGAGATATTCACAGTTTGCAACACTGCATTTTGTGCTTCACATAATCGGATAGCAAATATGCAATAAATCACAGTGCAATTTAGAAAATTTACTAGGTCGGCAACACTCACAACATAATTACATCAAGGAGAAAGTGTTTAAATAGTCAGCCATTATCATCGATTGTGAGGCTTTGTGGAAAGTTTTAGTTCTTTAGCTAATATGGAAGTGAGTTAAAAATCATTTACAAAGTTGCCAATCCCAAATGAAGTTAAAAACGGTAAAAATGGAAAAATAATGTAATGATTAATTATGAAATTTTTAGAGGGAAACTTCCTGCGGAAGCTTTAGACAATATTTTAAAAAACATGGTTTATTATGTCTTTATATGAGTGGTTCTCAACAGGTGTGACGCGGCACGCTACTGGGCCGCGAAACTTCTGAGATCTAGTTATTTCGCTGATAAGAGTTATTCAAATAATTTCACCCAACATTTAAATTGAAATAATGATCAAGAAAAAGTATCCATGAGTATAAACATATTTATTTTACAGGGAAATTATTTGTTTATTTACGCCTTACAATAAAAGATTTGAGTCATCTGTGAGAAACTTGAACTTGTCCTTTCTTACACTAAACTTCAACTCGTGGTGGAATTGAAGACACACGCATTTTCTGTTTAACTGACTCTCCCGTTTGTTATTTTTGGTCAATCTACGCGTGCGCAAGACTGTCACTAGCGATTCGTATCAGGCCATATGATGGCCCCGGGAATTGCCGAACGTCACCAGTTGTGTGTGCGCATTTTTAAATCGTGACACATCTAAGAAAAAGAGCTTTATATAGCCGAGCTAGTCGTGGCATGAGTAAATAATATTATTCCAAAGTATAATTAACAAAATCTTAATTTATAGTGTATTGATTTTTCAAGAAAACGTGTTAGTGACCTAGTCTCACGTATTGTTGTTCGCTCGTACGTTCGAGTGCCGCGGGAAGGCACTACAAAGGATAGTGTGCCACGAATTACCTTGTTCATAATAAAAATTGATGTAACTGAAAGCCACAATGTGGATGAATATAGCAAAATCCATATTTTCGGTTCAACGTCTCTCTATAAAAACATATCTCAAGTAGCAGAAATCATTCAACTGTCCAGTGTAGTAGACAATGATGAACTTACAACAATAAACATTCATCTGTTACAAATTCATACACATCACGGTAGGCACAATTAGGTAGTCGTTCTGTCCTATTTTCACTGAACCAAACCAGTGATTCCCCCAGACCCCTTATGGAAGGTGCCATCCCCTAATCCTTGAGTAACCCCCTCCCCCATCTTTAAAATTTGTGCAGTCAAAAATCTATAGAAACCGTGCAAAACTCCACTTACACCCCTCTTGATTTTTATTATCAATATATTATTATTATTATTGCGATGTGTACGGTATGGGCGGATTTAGGGGCACGAGAGGGACCCTAGGGGGCAATTAGTTTAAAAGCTATCGTTTAGAATGAAAATTTTAAAGTCATTCTGAAATGACTGGGGGGGGGGAATGCCCCCCATACCCTCCCAAAAATCCGCCCATGGTGTACTGACTTGTATACAACGCGATCCTGCGTAGAAATTTGTAGAGAAACATGACAATTGACAGTTTTATAAAAAAGGTTATAGAAAAGTTGTGGTATAATTGATTTAGTAAGATGCGAAAGGTTTGACTCTAGAAAAGCGGATGACAAGGCAGCTTTGTACTGTACCGTAGCTATCAAAGAATATTTTTGGTTAAAAAAAGATTCCGGTAATCGAATATTTAAATTTGTTTTGGTTCCCCAGAAAAAGAAAACCATGAATGGAATACGATACGAGATATATATTAAGAATTATTCGAGGAGGCAGTGACTGATCTGTTGAACGAGATATACAAGAATATAAGTTCCGCAAGTACCATTCTCAATATACTTTACTGTCCAATATTAATGGAACTGGTTCGATTAAAAGTTGTGCTTTAGAAATTGTCGAAGTTAAAATATGAGGCTTCGGTTAAGTTTATTTCAAGTGATTCTATCCAAGCCTGGTGCTGCAGTGTTCATTTTATTTTGAAAAAAAAATGTTGATGACTACGTTTTCTGTTGTGAGAAGTAGACCATCTCTTCACGTACATTAAGATTATTGGACTATAGTTATGGAGTGTTGGAGTTAGCGAGAAATGCAATTCTATGATTGAATTGTGGCTTAAATATCATCAGTGTTGGTGGGTAGCGATATTTTAAAAGAACTAGTTGAATGCATTGGTCTTGCTGTGTGTGTGTGTGTACAGATTGGTCGTTGAGCATTTTAGAACTAGAAAACAGAGGGACACAAAAAGAGTGTTTGAATATGATTTTATGCGAAGCTCTTCAGGCAGCGACGAGAAGTAGTAAATTTAGGTAGGTTGTAAATTACATGTTGATTCATCTTTGTAGCATTAAAAGCACACATTTAATTTCCACTATCGACTTACATTGCTTGTTTTCCCATGAATGAGAGTTTTCTAGTTGTTAATCTGTAAAAACACTTGACCTATTTTCATGTATTTTTTTTCAGTGTTACCAACTAAGTTACAATGTAGCTTAATCTTTAGAGTTTGATTTTTCATTTATTAACAAACTACAGGCTAGCACGTATTGTATTTATCAATTTTAGGCGACAAGTACACAACGGTGAGAAGATGAAATAATTTTATTTGACCATAAAATGAAATACTATACACATGCATATGTACAGTGTACACTGTACAATATACGTACATCAGCGTGTTTTGAAAACATTGCCCAGCTAAATATACTCCGTCCACATAGACGTACTGTTACAGGCATCGCGAAAAGGCGTCCAGCACGCGCAGTAACATATCATCTTAATTTCATAGCGAATATTAATCTTCAAACTCTTGGATTGGGTTATCAAGGCCTTCAAGTATTTCCAGCGGAGATCTCCGGAGCTGTTAAATCCAGAAAGCAGGATGAACAAGTCAAATCCCCGAAGCGAAAGATAGACGATCGTAAAAGTCTCTCAGAGTCATACTTGAATCCGTCAGCAGTCAGCTGAATGAACGTTCCGTCATGTGCAAAGGTCGGGCATGACACCGTTCTGAGTAATGGGAACTCTGTTCCAGCACTGCACCGACCGAAACACTACTCCAATCTGGTGACTATAGCTTTTGGCTTGACCTCCCTCAACCTCACCCTTCAGCTCGGAGTTTGTCACTGACCTCCACTCGACCTCCCCTCCAGTTCTGATACGGCCCGTGACCTCCACTCGACCTCACGCTCAAGGTTGGAGAGTGAAGTCGAATGAGCGCGAGGTCTAACCTCCAGAGGCAGAGGACTGACCTCCAGATACTGACTATCTCTGCTGGTAACTGACAGCTTAGAACACGCTACCTGTGGTTCTCTACTGTGTAACAAGTCTCAAAATATTGTGTTCCTCGTGCATGGCGATTTTCATTTGTTCTGTCGCAAAGTCCGCTAAACTCCATAATGGTGGAACCTGTGTCCAATTACGCGTATAGTACACCGATTCCATCCTTTTCAGCTGCGCGCATATGAGCACCGTGCATACGCATGTTCCGTCCAACAGAGTTGGAAATTGAATTTGGTACATAGACCAAGTGTTCGATTTGTGCAATTTCCAAAGAGGGGGAAGAAATAGTGAGATACTGTATGTATTATACGGTATTTTGGGATATCCCAGGTTAGATGTATGTATCTGTAAAAAGTACCAGAGAAGATTTTTGCCGAGAGGGGGATAATCCCAACCATCCCCCGCTACAAATCGAACACTGGATAGGCCTACACTCCACACCCTCCGTATTTTACCTATAATGATAAAGCGTTTCCTTTCTTTTCCACAATTTCTATCTAGCAATACACACAAAATAACTGTATTTCTCATACCAGATTTTGTTTACCTTTCCGGATCAGAACTTAGTTCATTTCACTCACTTCAGTTGACAACACTGCATGCTTTGATTAGTTTGCTTATTTTGTATTCAGTGTAGCCAGAAGAGATTCTCTATTCATTTTCTTCCCCCTTTTTTTTAAAAAAAAAAAAGTATTAATAATGAGGTCAACATTATGTTTCATACGAAAAGTAATCAGCTTCCAGACCTCATGGAACTGTTCAGAATTGTTGATCAACGAGTGCTCATTTAGACTGGCGTGTAAACTTGTAAACTTGTGAGCAATGGTCAACCAATATACACACAAGTACTCTTCATAACATTTTCTTCTCCCACAAAAGAAAAATTCTAAAAAAAAAAAGAAATGTGTTTCAGTGATATCATTATTTTCCCTCTGTAAAAACTATTCTCCAGAACTTTTTTTAGTTCATTTTCCCTGGAACCTTCACAAAGCCATAGAAATGAGCTCTAAATTAAAATTTTGTAAAAGGAAAAAAAAAGTAAATGATAAAGAATTTTACTAATAAGATTTTTCAGAATGCATATCTCCTTTCCTTTTAAAAAAAGTAAGAAGAAAGGAGACAAAAATCGTCTTGTGTTGATTGAAGGCCTTTTAAGCTAAGTGTTCTCCTTGTCAGCCTCGACTCTAAAAAGGTTCTATGCAGATTATAAAATTTTCTAACGAATAAAAGGGGAGAAAGAAAAGGAAAAGAAGTTTATGAATGGATAGAAAGAAAATGTCGAGGACTGTGAAAGGTAGAAGATAAAGAACTAGTGTTAAGCAAGAGAAAAGAAGGTGATGATCCCTGCAAGGAATGAAAAGATAGGATGGAACGAAGAGTGGATTATCTTCAAATTTAATTTGCTTTGCTGATTGGTTCTATGTTAAATCACTCCTTTCAATATTCGACTTTCTCTTCATTTTTTTTCTCTCTCTTTTCTTTTACTTAACTTATTGAGAGTCGCTTTCTTTTTCTATTTTCTTTTCAAGAAGATATGAGAAGAAAAGACAGTACGGAGTTGCTCTGGCTTTTTCAACATACAATAGCCATTTGGTTCGTTTCCTTGTGAGTCTTACAGATTTCATATGTGGAAAAAAATAAATAATAGGAATCAGCAAATAACTAAAGACTTCTTTCTAGCAATGGGCGAATTTATGGAAGGCATGGGGGACATTGCCCCAAGTCATTTCAGGATGACTTTAAATATTTCATTCTAAACGAAATAGGGTGTTTCAAAAAACGCGATGCTTTTTAAGGACTATTAGAACACAAATTCTAGTTTCCCAATTTATTTATTTTTAAGTTAAACAATGGTCATTAATTTTAATCTTCAAAACTCAAGTTTTCAAATCCATAACTCGGGCTTTTTACCATCTTTTGTTTTGAAGCTATCGTTTCTTTTGAGTTCTTTATACTAAGCCATCATTGAAGATTTGCTCGAATAGGAGATTTTTTTTTTTCAAAATGTACACATTTTGTGTGGTATAATTTTAGTTCTCTGGAAAGATAAACCTACAATTTGGACACAGAACCAAAACATCAAAATCTGTGCTTGAAACAACGAAACAGGATTTTTTTTTTTTAAATAAGAAACTGAAAACCAATCTAGATAAAGTATATATTATTTACTTAACTGACTTAACAAATTTTCTCGTCTCTGTTTTGAGACCGTGATAAGATGACACAGAACTCTCCGAGATGACGGGACAGGCACATATTTTAGAGAGATGTTCGAGACGAGACATTTTCACAGGACGCAACGAGACAGCAGCAAATCTTGTCTCACGAGCAACACTAATGTTCACAAATACACAGGAAGGAAAGAGAGAGCGAGAGAAATGTGGCAGCCTCCTTTCAGTCTCCTATTTAAGCCCCAGCTTCTACATCTTCATCTCATAATTTCGAATTCAAACTCTAGAAAAAAAAGGGGCTGTATTTAAATCTGCCCGTATGTTGCAAATAGTACTTTATTATCACTCATAATAGCCCTGAATCTGGGCGAAACGAGACAGGCGTTTCTGTCTTTACCATCAAGGGTTTCATGTCCATTAATTTTTATATAAAAAGAAGTACGCATTAAAAGCATAAAAGTTTATATTTCCACTAATGCATAATCTAAGGATGCTTTTCATGCATCACCGTACAAAGAATATTAAAAATATACACAAAGGGCTATTATCGAAGCGGACGAACGGAACTGACGATCCGATCTGGCTTTCAATACACACATCTCAATTTCGATCTTGGGTATTGTTTCCTCTGGATTATTACGCTATCAAATACCTACAGTACATTTAACACATATATACACACAGAGAGAGCGGGAGCGAGATAGGTAGGTACACAAACAAGCATTCACATGAATGAGTTAACATAGAGACAAATAGGCCTGTATACCAGCCAATATATTATACGTACTAGAATGTCTCTGAGTTTGCGCTTCCGGTGGTTGTTTCCCATTAAGAGAGACAGGACATTATATGGAGGTTCAAATGTGTATATCCCTCTGTTCGTTAGGCTTCACAGATAAAATATTATAAACAATACTTTTCGTCTGCATGAGCCCCAGTTTACTCTATTCATACAACCATAATTCCAGATAATGTTCGTGAAACGACTCTAATCATAATTCAAAATACGTACTATCTCGGAACTCAAGTACTGTCTGTCTTACAGATAGCAGGACATTTTTTTCAGAGTACCAAATGCAGCACGTAAGAATCAGTTTCACTCTGAGTTTTATTAAGTACGATTATATCGAACAGAACGGGGTTCGAGGAAACGAAATCGAGTGAGGTGCAGCCAGCGTGAATTGATAATCGTTATAGCTTGAATACGGTTCGGGAATTAGTTGGGTCGTTGCATTAATCAATCGCATGACAGCCCTTTTTGAGAATGATCCTGGGGCGGAAAAAGAAGGAACGATTGTACGTCGTGCTAATCCAGTCTGTTTTGTGATACAAGTAGGAACACTGTAACTATCGATCGTTGTAGTTTCTGATATATCGATCAATATTTTCTTGAATATCAGAAACTAGAAATATCGATTCTCAAAGTCAAATTATATTTCGATATGATCTATATGTTAGATTTACAACGATACTTCGATATGAATGATTCGAATGTTGAAATCCCACAATATGAACGATATCCGAGTTCCAACTAATCTTCGATCTGTAAGTCAGTCGATATTAAACGATTTGTCGAAATGAATCACAATAGGTCTGCAAAAAATTTGTGATATGAACTACATTCGATTTCAACAATTTTTCGATGTAACGTCGACATTTTCAACATTCGATATATTGATTGTGATGTGTAATTTATTTTTTGGCGTAGGTCCCCTGCACTATTACCAGGTATACAGATTTCGTACGTTCGCATGTTCAAGTACTACAGATGCACATTTGAAACCCAGTAAAACGTAAAAAGGTGTGTTAACAGATGCTAGTAGTTGGTGCGTTAAATAACAGATGGCAGTAGCTGGTGCGTTAAATCTACGGAATGTTTGTTTTGATACAGCTTTACCACACAAAGTTACAAGCATTGCTTAATAATACACATTTCTCTGTTTACCCCAGCTTTTACTTTGAAATGTAAGAAGTGTGTTGATGTTTTAAACTTATTTGCCTGTTCTTACAATTAGTCAGATAGGAAATATGAATTTATAAGTGATTAAGAGACTTCTTAACAATTTTCAGTTGCTGATTAATCCAGCCGGTTTCTGACTTAAACATTAAACAAAGAATCTGTAAGTGGGTTTGGAAAGATATAGTTAGGGTTACGTAAATTTGAGCCCAATAATAGAGAATTATATATCCTCCCCATTCCCTAATTGAAATGACGCAGCAATAGACCCCAAAGAAAAAAATGTATTTTATGTTATTAAAAATATAAAGTGCTTTTATAACTTAAAAATGAAGAAACGATCAAGTGACTTTATACGACACAGACAGACATCGCCACCAAATATAGAAACAGTTTATGAAAGGACAGTGTAGCTATTAGTGTGGTCAAGATCCGTGTCATGCAACGTATAATATTGAAGAAATATGTATGCCCTCACAAAAATATACTACCGACCTAGAGACCGAAAGTGTCACAGGCCATGACACCAAATTTAGGAATAGATGTTCCCAAAGACGATATATATACTGTGGCTATTATGAACAGGACACAGAATGGTTGTGGTGTTACTTGGTGTAGGGTCATCATCATATATTTATTAATCAAATCGATTCTAAGAAGGTACATCTCAGGACTTTTCTACGTGGTCTGACAAGACTTCAAACTGTCCGAACAAGAGAGCTGCAGAAGCAGCAAAAGAAGACATCAAACAGTGTACACAATGGTGATTGAAACAACATATTTACCTCTTGCGACTATCGGGCTTCAAACTTGGACCATGTTATCTCGGTAAGTATCTTGTGAAGCCCTGACTTCTCTATGTATTCAAAATACGGTATATGTATTTTGTGTAGTTATGCATTCTGTATCGAAGTGGCTTCCGGAGATCTCTTGACTGCGTAACGACGTTGATACTGTATCCACTACCCGTGTACTTTATAATTCTTTATTGATTGGCTCCCCACCAAGAAAAATATTCATTTTCTTTTAATTAAATATTTTCTCATACATATATATATTTTCTATCATTTACCTAGCTAATTTAACTCTTATTCTCTCTTAAATTGACTTTTAATTTGACATTAAGTAGGTATCTGTTTACACTAAATGGCAAGTCCTTGACTTTCTTAACAAATTTTATAATGGGTTACAACAATTATTTCATCTTAAACAGTTTTTCATAGGAAAAATTGACCAGAAAGATTTGAGTACAAAACAGTGAGAAATAAGGATTATTTTCATATGTATCAATTGCGTCAAATTCTGCACTAGCTTACCATTAATTTTATCTACAACTAGGTTATGTGCTAGTGCGCTCATATGAACATATATCCATTGAAATATGGCAACTAAGTGTACATGTTGAGACAAAACAAATCTGCGATCTTTCTATGTTCAGGAGAAAGTCCATTAGAAAATTTGGTGCAGTTTAAAATAGTATGAATTTGAGAGTCTAGAGTATATTTACTACTCACTGCAATTACACACTTAGTGGACTCTTTCCCTTGCCAAAGGAAGTCCTGAAATCAAATTTAGCACGAATAGGTCCAACGATCTAGATTTGAGAGTCCACAATGTTTTGACACTGCAAGAATTTTAGGCCACTACTATATACGAGGGTCGTCCTATGTTGTCAAAAATATATTTCTGAAGGTCCAGACAAAAATCAAATTGGAGCAAGTATCATGGTCCTTTCTCACTTTACAACATAATTTTCAAGGCGGCACAAGCATTTGTCCCATCGTTGCACGAGTTTTTGGAAACCATCTGCAAAACAATCGGGGCCCAGTCCCGACGGAAATATTCCAATCAGCGGCTGCTTCACGAACCTTGATTTTTCGATTGGACAACACCAGTACATTCACTTTGTCAACCAATGTTGCGTCACTGACGGGAGACAAACCACTGGGCCGATCTTCATCAAATATGCTTGTTCGTCCTTCAGAAAACATTTTGCACCACCTTCGCACCCTTTGTACTGACATTACAGAGTCTTCATAAACAACAACCAGCTTCCTGTGGATGTCGATAGGAGCAAGATCATTTACCCACTCATACCGGATCACAGAACAAATCTCTTCTTTACTCCACACCTCCAACACACGTTGTTTCGCCATGACTAGCTATTCCTTATGACCAGGGCACGTTTCTCACTGAATGACTCATGAATAGGTCTATAATATTCAACGACTTTCAACCTCATTATTGTCAAACTTTCCGTAGCTCAGTTGGTATTCAGTTTTCAAATTCGGGAGATCCTGAGTAGGGATGCTATTTGTCTAGGAAAATGCGGGACCATACCGGAATTGAGACCTGCGTCCCGATGTTCCAAAAATAATTCTCGGGACGCATAAATATCCCGGCTTTCAGCGAAGAGGAAGGGAAGGGAAAAGAATATCCTTCCTATTCATTTCACATAATTATATTCTCGTCAATCTATGAGTAAGGCACCCAAAAAAGTTTTAAAAATCTTGATACGTAGAACATGGATTTATTTAAGTTCTTTCTATCTTTTTCTGATTAATGGTAACTGGGAGGTGTAATTATCGACGACCGGTACACAGCTGACCAACTATCCAATCTCTTGTACAGTACCCAATTGTCATTGTAATTCGATAATTTTGTTACATACAGCTGACGTAGTTTTCCATGCACAATTAGAATAATCATACGGTTTTAAAAAAACAATAGTAACAAATTAACACACAGATTTACCCCGAATAGTAACAGGGAACTAAGAACTTCAGAATGATTGCCTTTAAACAAATAACTAACATATAACTGAAAGGCAAAAGGATTAGATAAAAAGAAACCAGATAGTTGAAGAAGTGATATTTTACGATCACATGGAAAGAACGTTCTGACCTTGAAAGAAGAGCAGAATAAGTAATAGTTTAAGAGAACTTAAACATGCAATCTAATACCATACCCTTGTAGTATTAGAAGTGTATTTTATTAGTTCTAAGAAAGCCCAATAGGATGTAGTCTATTTCTAGCTTTGGTTCACTCAGAAGAAAACCAATGGATAACGGTAACGTTTTGTAGATTTTAAAGAGGGCTTTCAACAGTCATTTCCGAGAAAGATCGTATTTGGAGTATGGAAAAAAGATGTGATCCAAGTCCTCTACGAATGTATTGTCAGAGCAATTGCAGAATTGTGTATCAACAACTTTAATCTTGTGAAGATGATCATTGGTTGTCGTATGACGAGATCGAAGACAAAGAATAAAAACCTGACAAGACGTTGCGAAAGTAACAAACCAAGGTTTACGTAGCTCAATATCTATTTGAGGCTTGAACCGTTGAGGAGCGATATTAGGAGATAAATACAGTATACTAACCACTGAGTTCGTATTTTTGCTTCACTTTGTAAAGAAGATCCATCCTTGGAAGTTTAATCTCCATAAATATTGAGAAAGTTGCGCTGCATAACGCGCAAGCACATCTGTGATATTATTCGAGTTAGAGTGATCATGCACCTTAATCCAGGTGATGTGTATAATTGCGACCTTGGAAGAAGTATATATGATAAGTATATAAAGTATTAATCATAAAAGGATTAGCCTTGAATAATTTCGAATCCTCAGTTGGTAACGCTTAAATCACAGCTTGAAAATCTGTTTAAATAAGGATATTTTGTTCTGTCTGTTTCAGAGAACACGTAGGAGCGAGATACACACCATATACTTTCACGGTAAAAATAGAAGCGGCATTAGTGAGTCTTAGCTGTTCTTTTTTATTTGTACTTTGGATCGTATATTTCTACTCCACCTGACTCTGATGATTTTGACCCATCCGTGAAAATATAAAGAAAATCAAACCTTTTATTGTAATATTCTTGTATATTGTTCAAACGTGGGATGGAAGAATAAATTCGCGGAAGGGTAGTAAAATCAAGGGAGAAATCGGATTATTACGTGTAATAATTAAAAGGGAAATTTCCTCTCGAAAATCATCATAAATTTTAAACCAAACTTTTGCCTTGGCGTGAACACGAATATCATAACGACCACGTTGGCTGTGAGAATAAAAAGTCTAGAATAGCTACTTAGTAAGGATTGGCAATCTGTGGAGTGATTTAACCGAAACAAACTCTTTACGAAAGCGAAGCGGCACTTCACCAGACTCAGAATACATAAAGAGATCAGGAGAACTGCAACGCAGAATCCTTCGTTGAACCACTTGAAGTTTCTGTATTGGTTTAGCGGTAAGATTGCTACAAGCAATGAAGCAGTAATCTACCATGCTATAAAAGTAGTACACGATTCTACTATTAAATTGAAAGAAACGTCTGTTTCATTGGAACAGGAACAAAGCATTTTGCTGTTCAATAGTTAGTGTTGTCGGTATTACTCTTTGTTTCCATCTGCATCTTGTTTTAGTTATTGAACCACTGACTGATTTTCTTGGTACCGGTACTTTCCTGCTTGTCATAACAATGCCAACAAGAAAAGTATACTGTGTTTACTAAAACCGGGGACACAGCAATGAGAAATCTTGAAATATTTAAATAAACTAGAAACTTAAAAAGTACAAATAAATATTATTTTTGCACTATTGATGATTTTTTTAAAAAACTTTTCCTTCCTTCTGCACCACAGAGACCACGTATTTCCGTTGCTCCCTCGATTTTATTTAGCCTATTTATAACAATAGACGTATAACAATATAGGACAAGTTCCTTACTTGGATTGTTTTCATTGAAGCTTTGGTATTATTTATTACACGCATCTAATGCAAGTAAGTTAGTGTTTAAACCCATTTGAAAGATTTTCGTAAATTAGTTGAGTCCCGAATTTTCACTTCTGAAATGCAGCAGCCCTAGTCCTGCTTTCAACACCAGCGACCGATTATCCTGGCTGAGATTTTTACCAAAGATTTCCCCTTGGTCACACCAAGCGAGCACTGGGATGATACATTTAATTTCGGCTCTGGCCGACTCCTTCCCTCATCGTTTCCCCTATTCTACCCCTGCCTGAGTCATAAGTAAAAACTTAGATGCCTATAGACTATAATTAATTTAATTCAGTTCACTATAGTCAACAAATTAAATCAGTTGATGAATTACAATGAATAGAAGTTCTTAATATCTTTACAGTTGTTTTTTTTTTCGTGATTTTCAATCATGTTAATGTAAAAATGCATACATTTGACAAATTATAATATATATATTTAATAAAATACTATGCCCTATATTTATCCGACTGCCTGTAGGAATACTGCCAATCACACAATAAATTTAAAGACGTTGATATTTTGGTTTATTTGTTGAACACAATATTTAGTTTGCCAATCGAGGTAGTCGTGTGATCTAAAGAGTTTGCCCAGCGTTCCCAAAGGTAGCGGATTCGAATCCTACCTGAGGCATGTGAAGTTTGTGAATTTTTGCACTCGTATAATCGAGACGAACGGAAGTCAAAAGTCACCAAAATGATCCATACAAAATAAAGCTTACCAAACTTACATGTATCTATAGGTTCAGAAGCAGGATGTATAATAAATAGGTAACAGAAAAAGCGAAATACTTAAAAATGAGACTATTTCTAAGTTAGTGCCGTCGTTAAGAGAATGAACGTTCATTCTGTAAGTCAAAAGAGATATCTAAGCCAGTACAATCCAAATACCACGTAATCAATTAACTATGGGATTATGACCTTGTCATTTTAACCTGCTGAAGCCAATTTTGATACTAAACCACTGGAAATAACTCGGGCGAGAGCGAAAGAGAGAGAGAGAATCTGAAGAATATTAGTAAGTCCGTAACATATGTACCCGCTGTGATCCAATAAAATACGAGCATGCAATAACACAAAATCCGGCACACGTTTCAAGGATTTGTGCTTCTTTATGCAGGGAGCTTACATGACACATATATTTTCATATTTGTCACAATTTAAGATTCCTTCTAATGAGAATGAACTAGCTTATAACATGATACATGTATACAAGGAACGTTCTTTTGTGATATATTTGATGCGACTTATCTGTCTATCGGTTTGATAAAAATGTTCTCCTGTAAACTCCATACGGGAATTAGCCCCCAACAGAAGAACAAAAAAAAGAATTGTCTAATGATGTGCTTCCGTATATATGTTCGTGTGTCTGTGTGTGTGAATATGAGATGGGAATAGCTATATATAGGAAGAGTAGGAAAAGAAAGAGACAAATATGGAAGCTGAGAGAGAGAGAGAGAAAAATGAAGATAACAAATGCCGATCTATAATAAGAATCTAAAGCCGCATAACAACCACACCGCCATCAGAATTAATGACCTGGATATGAAAGACAAAAGATGTATGAAAAAAAGGAGATGAAAACTAAACACAAATAGGAAAAAATATAGATCAATGCGTAAAAAAGAAAGACAAAAAAATGCCTATTAAGTAGCAAAAATAACTGAAGAGACAATGTTTCTAACCTAATAATTTTGTTTCTAAAGCTTTGATTTAGCTATACACAGGGTCTGACTGACCATAGGACCCAGGTCAGAGATCGCCGGTTTTAGCGTCCCCGTTGGCTGTGATAGAAAACCTTATACAGTATTAGAAAAGAAACTACCGCAATGTATTTTCTGCAACACCTTTAAGGCGGAATCCAAGTGGGTATTCCCGTCTCTTTTTCCGTTTGACGTCGATTATTTCAATTTGAGTGCAGGTTAACAGAAAATAACTTTCATAAACTAAAGTTCGTTTCGTACTTCAATAATGAATGCCATTAACCTTAAAGCAATCGATGGTGGGAAGTAAAAAGGATGTAAGCGCCAAACCATCTTTTCTCAGGAAACACACAAAAAAGAGCTTTAAAAAATTGTATGTTAATTAACGCTTGTGTCAAAGGTTTTCTTGCATTTCACTTCCTACAAAAAGTAGATACGCATATGCCGTTTACACTGTTTGGTACAGCAGATTACCTACCATAGTGTAGGGAGATAATTGCTAAGTCACATATTGTCGCTTATCTCCTTTTCACTTTCCACTGTCGAAATGTTAACTGAAACTTCAAAATGAAACTGAAACTATGGTAACACACTTTTGGGACAGAACAATCCTCGATCGTCACTTTAGCTATTGGGCCATTCTCCAGAAACAGGGCTTTTTGAACAGTTACAGTTTTTTTTTTAATTATTTTAAATTGTAAAGATGTTTCTAAAGGCATTTTGGGTACATTTTGAAGGTTCTCAGAGATCAATACTATATCATTTATTTACGAAATATATAGTACTTTCCATGGAGTTGACTTAAAAAAAATCGTTGAAATGTTCCTTACGGTGAAAATGGAATTCCACAATGAAGCATGATACAAAACAAAACTTCGATATACTTTATTTTTATATGGGCCAGTCTAGTAACTTTGGACTTCGGCCCGTCACGATTCGCTCCTTAGCTATTAAAATCCACGCCCATGCCCCTGAAGGGGCTCGAACCTTCGAGCCGTTGGTCTACCGCCGCAGACCGCACGGCCACCCGGCCGGCACAATCAAGCATAAATGAAGTGTTCAGTGTTTGGCATCTCCTCATGATTATAGGAAACTGAAATTAAAATAAAATACTTCGATTATGAGTTCCATGCAGTTGATGATTAATAAGTGAGACACATCTGATTTTAACTTTCTATTCGACAATAAGTCGACTGTACAAGCATATTTCTTCTAGTTTCACTGAAACGAGACTAAGCTGGATGCGTTCTGTCTAACGTATGCAAAAATGTTGTGCAGTATTGCCAGTTTCAGACTTTTATTACATTTGAATTAGTCCAGGAAGGTATCATGTGTTTCAGTAAAAATAATTCACATACTAATAGGTTCATTTTCGATTTAATTACGAGTCGTGTTTCGAACCAAATTATCCTGAAGAATAATTGTTGACATTGACTGGAAAACTAAACACAGATACGGAAAACATGTCTCAAATTTTAAAATAAAGATGAGTTTTTTTCCAGGGAGTTGATATTAAGCACATATATTGATATTAACGTTACCCACATTAACAGCTGATTCGGTCTCCCGCCCTATCTCCGCCTGTTCCTCAGGCGATTTCTCACACACTTCAATTTGCTGTGCTGCTCGTAGCGTAGCTACATCGCCTTCACTTCCTCTTCTTCCGCCAGAGAACCTGCCTGGCAGCGTTGGAAACTCTTCCAAATTTACACTAAAAGGGATTTTAGTCGATTGCGGTTCCTTTTCTTTCTCATTTAGTTCCGCTATTCTGTATGATGTCACATAATCATTTGGAAGTATTTGCAAATTAAAGGGACCAAAAATGTAGTACCTTGCGATTGTTTGTTTTAAAATTTCAAAGTATATTATCCTTCTTCCATTGTATACCCTGTAGCGGTAGTTGCGATGGTAACATTTTTGGAGGCGTTTTACTAAACCGAATTATTCTAAATGCTCCTGTAAAAGCTGATCATAGATTTCTAAAGATATATCACAAAATAAATAAATTCTGGGTTCACTCCAGTTAATTGAGAAACATATCGCACATTAACTACGTATAAATACAATTCTCCTTTGCATAGTTCTACCAATTCGTTCACTAACTCTGCTCGGTTTACCCGCAAAAAAAAACTGCTTTCTTATAATTACATAGTTCCAAAGTGTCGACGTCTTCTTCCTCTACTCCAATTTGACTGCAAATAGATTCATGGATATCTCATAAGTTCGGTGGCTGTTTTAATGTACTGAAGTATATTTTCAAAGTTTGTGTTCGTTGTAAATTTTCATAACATATCAAATATCTTCAAATCACACCAAAAAATACCACTCCACTAAACACCGGTCGCTCCGGTACCCAAAACGATAAATTCCGATATCGAAGCGATAGCGGAACATGACCGTTCACCACGTCACCTCACACGGAACTGAGCGTCTTACCGACTTGGCTAAATCGTCAAACAGAAAGAGCTCTAGATTCAAACAGTATAGAGGTTTAAAAAATATGCTGAACAAATTACTCTCACAAACAAAGCTACTCTCACAACTTATGCCACGATTTAATCACTTTTCCATTGGTCAATTAGGAATCAGAATTCCCACTCATTGAAAATATGTTCCATTTCTATAAAAGCAAGCGCCGCATTTGACATTTTGTTACCATAAGAAAGCAGTAATGCCGCTCAAGTGTTTGTCTGTCGCCATCTTGCTTGCTTTCATAAAAATGGAATATGCTCAATGAATGGGAATTTTGGTTCCCATTTGACAAATAGGAAGTGATTAAACCATGGGATAAGTCGTGCAAGTAACTTACTTTGTTTTGGGGTTTCAGCAACATATATTTGAACCCCTACACTGTTTAAATCTATAGTGTAGTTGTTTAATTAAAATGTTGTTCACTAAGTATCGTTTGCATCTAGTGCATTTTCTGTTTGACAATTTAGCCAAGTCGGTAAGACGCTAGACTTCTGACTGAGCAACCCATGTTCAAATCTCACTGCAGCCGTAACCTTTTTTCAAGTTAATTCGAGTTATTAAGTATGGACGGCTTCAATTATATCTTCTTCTTCTTCTGATAAAGATTATGGTTCATAGGAAAACACCAGTTTCTTGGCAAACTGTGTGTCGAGTATTGTACCAGTTCCTGGGCAAACTGCGTACAAGATAAGTATTAAGGTTAGAGTACACACCAGTTCCTTAGCAAACTACGTGTGCGGATGACACCAATTCCTTAGCAAACTGCGTGTCAGGTAGTTGTACCAGTTCCTTGGCAAACTGCGTACAGGAGAAGTTAGGTTTATAAGTGAGAGTACACACCAGTTCCTTAGCAAACTACGTGTGCAGGATAGTACCAGTTCCTTAGAAAACTGCGTACCGAGGATGTTCCAGTTCCTTAGCAAACTGCGAACGAAGGAAGGAGAGGAGCTACCCACCCGGGGATTGAGTGATAGCTCTTGCTGTGTGCAGGTCCCTTTTAAAGGTGATTGTAGGGATGGTTCTTCTTGCTTCTCTTACATTGATTCCAGCTCCCTCTGTCTTCTGTTATCCGCTCCATCTGGTGCTAGTTTGTGGAGTTAACCTTCGTCTGCTCCAATGTGTGTCATAACATGTTTACTTCTTACTCATATGTTTGTTCTATAAACATGCCTGTTTGTTTACATAATGTCCACGTGCTCCTATACACGCGGATCATTACAATATGAATTTAGACGCTTCGCAAAGTTTAGATGTCTTGGGTCTCCGTTTCTATAAAAAAAAAATCAGTCATTTGGTTCTGTCGATGTTAACTGATCTATTTAATCAGTTTCTCCAGTTGCATTTGATATCTATGGATTACGCCCCTGCGATTGGGATTTTAATACCCAAAAAAAGGCAAGTCTCGTAAAGTGGATAAATTGAGGCTAATTTCTCTTTTGAATACTGACTGCAATTCTTGACAAAAACAATTATGCTGCTTATTCAACCTTTTGTGTCTGATTTATTAGAAGACAGTCAAGGGGGTCAAGTGCCAAGCTAACACTAAATCGCTTTATGTCTTATTAGCCAATTTACGCGTACTTGTACGTGCTTATCAGCTAAAGGTAGCTCCACATTTGATTCTCTATTCGACGGATTTCACCCATGCTTTTTCGTCGTTGAATATACAATATTTGTTGCATATTTTAAAGAGTATTCATTTTCCTACAAATCTCATTTCGTTATTGAGTAATTTGTTTGATGTCCGTGCCATTAGGTTACAAATAAATAAACGTTTAATGACTGAATTTCACATGGAAAGGGGACTCCACCAAGGGGATGCCCTCTCCCCATACCTCTTTAATATTTCACTTATGCCTCTTCTCTATGCTGTTTAAAGGGGTCTTCAAGGTTCTTCGGGGGTCTTCAAGGTGTTTAAAGATTGATTCAATTAAATCAATCTTTCTTTAAAGCGATTGTGTATGTTGATGACACGCTGTGGATAGCGCGGGATAGTAAGGAGATTATTTATATTCTAGATGTTTTACACCAATTTTCTCAGATCTCTAATATACATATTAATCCACATAAAACTCAAATGTTACTCCTGGATAAATCCAAATCCAAGGATGTAGTTTCCTACGGAACAGTATCGGATTCGCTTAAATATTTAAGGATTTGGTGGGGCCATACTATTCAACGTACCACTGCTCTTAACTCTCAAGCTTTGATACAAAAGGTAACGGTGAGCGTTAATAAATATAAATTTTGTTTTGATACTTTGTTGGTCAGAGTTAGTTTTATCAACGTTTATATCGTCAGTCTATGTACTTATATTCTACAGTTGTTTCCCCTCACTCAAAAGACATTTGCTAAATTAGATATGAGGACAGGTAGTTTATTGTGGTACAATTATATCCTACGGACACATAGAAGTACTAGTAACGGCGGGGTGCCTCCAGTTAAAAGATTTACGTACTCAAGGAGACGCTCTACTTATCCATCGGACAATTCATTTAGTGACTGAATTTCCTGCTCTTTATTCGACTCAAATGTTGGATGAAGTTATTCGCAGAAAGGAGTTAACTTTACATTTAGCTATCCTTTTCCTGCTGAAATTTAGTGCCTTACTTCAACAATGCTTACATCCATATTGTCTATGTATTGGTAGCTCCCAATTCATTAGATCAATGGACAGTGCGGCAAATATATGTTTATCTTAAGAAACTGCAAATTCGCCATGTTTCAGCCGTTCAACGCTCTAATCCTGATAAAGATTGGTCGGCAATATGAAGCAACATCTAGGTTATTTTAATGGTACCGTCCTTACATAACTTGGCTTATCTAGTTATAAGCTTACATAATATCTGGCCGACTAAAGAGGTATTATATATAAACGAGGCCGTAGTCTCAATATGAATTGTCCTAATTGATTAATTGTTTTAATGTTTTTTTCAGTTGATTTGTTATGATAAAATTTTGCCTATCAATTATATGATGAATTTTTATAGTGTAGTATATAGAACTATTGTGTTATTGGATAGAATGCATAGTTGTTTGTTAAAATAAAAAAAAGTCGGTAAGACGCTCGACTTCTGAGTAACCCATGCTTAAATCTCGCTGCAGCCGTAAGTTTTTTGCTCCCAATACCGAAATCAGCACAGTGTATTGTGTTGATTTGATACACAAAAAGTGGTAGTCACGCTGGGACACCGCATTTTGTTGAAGAAACACAGCTATTTTTTTTTATTTTTTTGCAGTACATGCTTGCAAAGGTACAGCTATGAACAAATATTTTGTCTCGTGTCTATAACAGACTTTTCTTATTTAAAAAATAAATATTTTGAAAAATCGTATTAATTGATTGATTTACAGACACATGCACTATCACATTGTCCTGATAAAAAAAATATTGTCCTGATATGTAGCTAAATGAGGACGATATTTGCCAAAATATAATTTTGGGACGACAAAAAATTTTAAGTTGAAAATATACCAAGTTGTATAGTTCCCCTCGTTTTATTTGGAAGAGTGTTATTTTTGTAATGCAATGAGAACTATTCATGCTAATTTTAATTTTTGTCAACAGATGTCACACACGAAACACATATATCTTCACGAATTTGGGGAACATTCTTTAAAGACAGGACACATACTTTTGTCCACAACTGTACAAAGCGAGTGAGGAAGATAATATTATGGAAAGGAACTTACTTTCAAAACCAAGAAGGTGAGGGGCGAACAGTGTGTGAATTCGTCTGGGAAAGGAAGTTTCAATCGAACCTAAAGATCCCGACTGGAAATATATAAATGGAAATACCTTTCAAAAATAAGTTCTGTAGGTGAAAGAGAAGAACGGTATTTTCAACGAATTCTTTGAAATTGCTGACAAAAATATTATTGTCTTGTTGTCAGTATTCAGAAAGGTCAATGCCTTTGCTTTCCTTGTGGGTGGTCATGCTTTCAAATCCGTTGGAAACTGTTGAACGGAGTGGTTGGTTGAGAGCCCACTCTAATAAAATCTTGAGATACGGTACTTACCCACTGGTTTAAGATGCTCAAAACCAAACATTACATTTTTCAGTCTTATTATATTTTTTTAATGATTGTCAAAATATAAAATATGAGCATTAAATAGGTAAATAAATACCCTACAAAGACATTTAAAAAGATAAATATCATTTGAAAATTTAATAATAATGGAATATTTACGGAAGGGAGGCATAGTATGAACAAATGGAGAAAATAATATGTTTTAATTAAAGATTTTTTTCTGTGTTGTGGCTACCTGAGTAGGTTGTAATTATAGGGCATTGAAATTCCAGAAATAATGAGAAGAATTGTGACCTGCTCTGCTTCCTTTTGTTTTTTTACGAGCGCATCATATCTCTGTGTGACATCAGCACAAGGGAAAAAATAATCATCTTTCGCAAATGGTTACATTCTTTGCCCAGCTTTTTATATATGCTGTGGGTTACTATGACAACACACAAAGTTCAGAGTAAAAACAGCACATTAATATCAGTGCAGGGGGAAACGAAGCTAGTCGAAATATACAGGGAAAAGTGGGTTTTAAAATATCATATATCACTCGTGTTCCAAGAGTATATGTCGATTTTCCATGAAAAGATAAAATGAAACTGT